>MU865019.1:0-133826 GCA_033576145.1 Cladorrhinum samala | reverse complement strand
ACCCCCCCCCCCCCCCCCTCCACACTAAAAACACCATATAAAAATTATTTTTATTATTTTTATTTTAATATTTTACCTTTTTAAAAAAAAAACGTCTTTGTTTTTTTTTTTTTTTTTTTTTTTTTTTTTTTTTGGATGCAACAAAAACCACGCAACACGATACACGACACAGGCAGCAGACCACACCACGCCACACCACACCACACCACATCGCGCATTGTCAACAGTCTTCCATACCATACCCAAACAAAAGATATATGAATCATCTCTGAGACCACAAAACACTTATTTTATTTTATTTTCTTATTTCCCAACACCTCGCCGTCTGCGGGTCCTAATATCTCTTCCCCCCCCCCCTGGGAGAATGCGTTTCTCTGTCGGAAAAAAATGCAGCTTGCAATCCTGTTGCTACTCTTCTCCCTTTCTCAGTTATGAATTCTGTACTGTCAAGCACGGGCTAACGGGTTCAATAGACACAACTGGGACACATAACACGAGCGGGGGAGATGATGACACACATCACGGCACATTAGCTGAGTCACGGTGAAGATTCCACAACACCAGCATCCAGGCACATCAAGTGAAAGTTCACAATACAGGTAAGAGTGTTTTAAAACACACATCATCTCTGGGGTGGCAAGATTTGTGCTCCATTTTTGTTTTCCTAAATGTCCATTTCTGCTTCATTTCTTTCTTCCCTCCCCACCCCCTCCTTTCACTTTCCTCAAATTGTCCTTATGCCATTGATACCGTTTATCCCCGGCCCTGGTCTCTCCATCTCCCAAAATTTTTCCTCCTTCAATAATTCAATGGGCTGCAGCCATACTATTGAAGAATGAGAGCCATGGGTCTCTGGAAAATTGAAGATGTGAGGAATAGAGAGAGAGCGGAGGCATTGCTCTGGCGTCTCAACGCATGATGCGAAACCGAGAAGCAGACTATGCCCTGAAAGAGAAAAAATTTCACTGCGCTGGCATACCGTGGGCTGAGATTGGGAAGACTGGGAACGAGAGCGAATTTTGGTCAAAACCATTCCGTTCTCCCTTTCTCACCCATGCCAGACATTACACGTCGCTACTCAAACACACACACGCAATTCACCATTTTACCCCTAGTTGTTTTGCCCGCCTTTTCTTGGTTGTTGGCCGTCCGAAAATATCGAGCACCATGCTCATTCGCCGGCAGAAGAAAAACCAAGACTTGATGGAATGAAATGCGCACATTCCAAAACCTTCCCTTTTGTTCATGCAAAAATGCAAAAAGAATACCCTCTTTTCGTCTCAAGTCATGACTCTCTCCGGGGCCAAAAAAAAGCAGAGAGAAATCATGTCCATAAGAGTTGTGGGCGTCACGTTTTGGCTTTCGAAAGGCGAGAAACGGCCATGACGAAAAGGTCGCGTGATGAAGCCAGGCAACCAAGACCCGCGGGCGAAAAAAGTTAATATGGTACAGAAAAATATTCCTACAAGCCGAAGAAGGACCATAGACGGATGGAAAACAGGGCCTTGGTTGTGAGGGGACTTGGCACCTTGTCAAGATCGGCGGTGGTGAATTCTGAAAAGGATTAATGACGAAGACAAGGTACGTGACCGGCCAAGTGAGAGGCCGGTACCAAAAGGCAGGTCCCTCCATGATGACCAAATCCAGTATACTAAAAAGGTAAGAAGATGGCGAGTATGTATTGGAGGCCAAGCCGCAATGTCTGGTGTCCACATCTCGGAAAAGAAGGACAAGCGGTCCATGATTGACAGGCACGGCTCGCGTGCTTTACTCCTCCTCCGAGTCAGCCTCCTCGTCGCTCTCGAGGCCAGACTGAGCCAGAGGCTCGGCGGGTGCCGCACCAGTGCCCTCGATAGACTCCATAGGCTCTTGACTTCCAGAGGCTTGGCGGGTCGCCTGGGCTCGCAGCTCGTTGAGTTGTTGAATGCGGCGCTCTTGCTCAGACTTGCTCATGGGCTTGTTCTTCTTGGACTTTGTGGCGCTCGCCTTGTTCTTGTTAGTCGGGGGGTCCGCTGCGGCTTGGGCGTGAACCTTTTCGTGCTTAACGACCTTGGCTTGGGGATAAGCCCTGCAGACAATGTCATAGATCTTAACCAGCGCATCATCAGAAAGAGACTCAATATCCAGCTCCAGTTCGCCATCCGGGTTCTCTCCCTGACCGGTGTCTTTCTTGATAAGGTCGATAGCCCGCTCAAGGTAAGGCCCATCCAGTTCTCCTAGATACGTCGTGACGACGTCCTTCTCGGCCGGTGTGATCTTGCGCTTGGGAGCAGGCTTCTTGGTCACGGATTTCTTGGGGGCTCCTGAGGAGCCTCCGCCCGAGCCCGCGACAGCAGCCTTCTTGGCATTAACGGTTCCGTGAGAACCGCCACTGGGCTTCTTAGGCTTGGATGCCTTGGAAGGCTTGGACTTCTTGGGCGGCAAGCCTGCGAGCTTGGCCCGCTCCGCCATCAGACTCTTCTGTAGCATTGCCACCAGAGACTGGGCTACTTCGACTTCGGCAATGTCGGCAGTGCCAGAATTGATGAGATTGTTAATCTTGTTCTGCTCCTCCTGCAGTCTCCGTTGGAAGCCTGCAATCTTGCCCTGTATCGCCTTGTGCTCGTCATCTGCGTCATCTTCAGACTCGACATCGTCCTCGTCGGTCTCATCCTTGTGATGCGGACTCGCGACGGCAGCTGGCGGCGCGTGCTTCGCCAGCCAGTCGTCCTTTCTCAACATCTCGGTGCGGTAAAGACCCTGGAGCCGCTTGGCCTGCTCATAAACTACGTGCCCTTCGCCGTTGAAGAGCTTGCAGTTCTTGATGATGAGATCAAAATCCCGGTCAAAGTCTTTAATGCTAGTATAATCACCAGCGTGGAGCTTGGTCGTCATGGTGGCGAGATCCATCGGCTTCTTGACGACCTTATGGTAAGAAGGGATGTTGAGCGCAACCGGGTCGACTGGCTGGATGAAAGGGCCATTGATGTCGAAATGCTTCGACTTCTTGAGCTCGGTAAGAACTTCATCGCAGAAGCGAAGCTCTGGGGGAAGCTTCTTCTTGCGCTTTGTGTCATAAGGCAAGTCGCGTGAATGCGCTGGCTTCAATGGCCGCTTTGTGCGGCTGTCGCCCTTGGTGCTGTCACGTCTGATGAGAGGCACGCCATTGTTCCCCGCGGGGATCGCGAATGCAGGGTTCTCAACCGGAGGTTGTTGTTTTGGTGCGGGGCTAGCGACCTTGGGAGGGCGCGGGACAGGCGCAGGCGCAGGTGCAGCAGCAGCAGCCGCAGCAGCAGCCGGGGGAGCAGGCGCGCGGGGCTCTGCGTGCCGTGTCGGATGCTGTTTGACAAAGTCTTTCCTCTCAGGTTTGGCGGGCTCGACAGCCGGCTGCAAATGCATCCTGCCGAGAATAGCGTCGCGACAAGCCTTGGCCTGCTTGGTGACTTCATGGATAGGCCCGTTGAAAGAAACAGAGTTGTCCACCAGGAGCTCAAGATCAGCTTTGAAATCACCCAGAGTGATGTAGGGGCGGTTGTCGCCCCGGAGCCGTCTCTCCATTGAGCTGATGTCAACGGGATTGGAGACTCGTGCCGAATACTCGGGCCACAACATTGGCCAGAGGGTCTGGACCGGCTGACGGAAGCTAAGGCCAACCTTGGTCTTCTTGACGCCGGCAAGAACTTGACGAATTTGTCTGCTCTGCCATTCGGTGATGGGATTATTATCGAGGGTGGGATCGTCCAAAAGCTTGGGGTTACCATTCGAGTCGTATAGCGAAGTTGGGCCGCCGGGAAGAGATTTCAGGTCTACATCCATGCGGTCCTGATTCTGCGCCTTCTTGGTCTGCGCAGCTTCCGCCGAATGGTCCACCTTTGTGCGCTTGGCCACCGGCTCATCCTCGCTGTCTATGTCACGATCACGCGAAACTTTGGCCGGCGGTTGTACGGACTCCGACATGCTGCTGTCGGCAGTCTCGGCCGACTTGATAGGTGCGTCATTGCCTTCGATACTTGGAGTCACTGGCGGTATGTCGCTGACGGCGGTCTCCTGGGTGCTCTCGGTAGGATCGGCAGCAGGCTCGTGGGCGTCACCCATGACAACGTCTTTATCGGGATTCGGGTTAGAAACGGCGACAGTTTTGGGCGAAACAGCTTCGTCAAGGGGGACTGCCTCTGCCGCAGGAGTGTCCTTCGCGGTTGTCTCAGCCTCTTCCTTGGGCTCATCTTTGAGCTCAGGCTCGGGCTTGGGTTCGGACTTTGTGTCGATGTGCGCTTCGGGGGCAACCTCAGGTGCGGGTGCTGGCTGGGACTCGGGCACGATCTCCTCCTTTGACGACTTATCTTCCGTAGTCGATGCTTGAGGCGGCGCATCAGGCATATCGGTATCAGCAGGCGATGATCCTTCCATCTTTACATCCTCAGGCTCTGGCTGAACCTTGGCGGGCGCAACTTCTTCCTTCATCTCGGCTGGCTTCCCTGGCGACTCCTCGCTTTGTTCGGCAGCCTTGTCGCTTTGAGCAGAATGGACCGGTAGAACAGCCTTTTCTTGCTCAACTGGCTTTGTGTCGGCAACTGGTGCGACACTCTCGGTGTCCTTTGGCGCGGGTACGGACTCGGACTCGTGTTCAGATTTATTTGGAGAACTGTGCCTAGAGGGAAGGGGAAAAAAAAGAGAGAATGTTAGCGGGTGTTGTGAACCCAGGAAGAAGTTGAGATGAAATGCTCCAGCGACATACCCATTGACATCCACGGCGCTGTCTAGGGCTTCCTTTTCCGGCGCCAATGTGGTGACGTGGAGGGGCTTCTCGGCGAGAAGCGCACCTTCCGACTGCTGTGTAGTCATAACTGCCATGCGTGGTGGGAGAGAGGCAAGACAATCAGGCACGGCGCAACATTTAAATCGGCTGAGGAAGTATCAATTAGTTATGCATGCCAGACTTGGAAGACTTTCTAGTAATGCGCAGGCGGTAAGCGAGGCGTAGTGTGGTGGGACAGTCGCAAAGTCGCAAAGTCGCAAAATCGCAAGGGAATGGCTTGTGTGCGCGCAAAAGTGAATTTTGTAATTTCAATTGAGGAAAACTGCGCGACTATACGATGGCGGTGGGAAGATTGAAAGAATTGAATGTGGCGCACACGATTCTTTAATAGAAAAAAAAAAAAAGTGGCGACGATGAGTTGTTGTGCGTGATTGGGGATGAGTGACAATCGGCGCGTGGTGGGGATGATGAGGTAGAAGGTGAAGGTGAGGGTGATGACGGGTGTGGGTGTGGAGTGGGAACGGGCAAGGTGGGACGTGCACACGCGTTGGGTCGCGAAACCAAAAAAAAAAAAAAAAAAAGTCGAGAAGAACAAAAAAAAAAAAAAATTGGCAACCACTCACAAATGCGCGAAAGAAATGTGTCCGGGGGGAAGGCTGAGAATTATAGCTTGGGGTTGCTAGCCTTGCGGGATGGCGGCGATGTTCGGAAAAGGAAAAACTCGCGCGGGGGACCGGGGGGGTGACAAGAGAGAGAGAAAGTTCGTGACTTTTTTTTGAGGTGAGAGTTAGAGTTGGTGGCTGGGACGTAAGCGTCGTCAATAAAAAAGCACCCGTGCACCGTGTGGACCGAAAAACGGAAAGGAAGGGGGGGGTGCGTTGCTGGGTGAGGGGCCCTGTGCGCACTTCTGGTTGGTCGGTGGAGGGGCTGCGTGTTTTTGTACCACAATCTTCCTTCTTTCGAAATTTCTGGGTGAAAACATGTGTCAGTCCCGGTCGGCAGCTCGGGGCTATTTATCAGAGCTGCCTTGCTCCAGCCTGCAGGGAGGGGATCCGCCTCTGACTGGCTTGATTGGCCTCGCTGATGCAGCTTCGCGACGTCTGGTTGGCCACAGCCAATTATAAAGTGGGACGTGCTCGAACCAGACGGGGACACAAAGTGTCTTCTGTGCCACACCCAGCGCTCGAATTTTGTCCTTGCACCAGCTCAGTCCCTCCCCATCAGGTAGATAGATACCTTGTTGGGATAGAAGGGAGTTCCATAACAGCACCACTTTGCTCGCCTTTTATCTCTCACCATCACGACATGGCACAAGCCCACATCAACCATTTGCGATGCAACCAATGCGACGCAATGCAGCTCAACTTGGTTGTTCACTTTCCTGCCCTATATTCTAAGACTCTGCAATGAAAATGATGATGCAGCACCTTGGGTGATAATTTGCTGATAAGGCAAGTGCTGTGTGAAGATGAAATGGTCGCGGCAGATGCGACGCGCAATTAGAGGCGACAGGCTTCTTTTTGGTGCACAAAGAAAGGCAAAATTGGAAAGCATGCACTAAGATGCGACTAGTGAGTCGCAAAAAAACTGCTTGCGGCTCTCTCAGGGACCGCGCAACTCTTAGAAATGAAGATAGCATAAGATTATTTAGGGACCGCAGTGAACCGGTTGGGAATCCAAATGCCAACGCACTGGCGAGGCAAACGATGGCGACTCGATGGCAACAGAGGCGATTGCTGCCCACGACGGGACACCTGAAACATGGAAGCTGCCGCTGCTGCTTGTTCACAAACAAACGCTAGGGGCTCGAGGGTACGCGATAATGACGCGCCCCAAAACGGGGGTGGGGGGATGAGAGAAAAAACAGACAGAAATGTCCGTATTCTGTGAGGTTGGACGTGTTGCAAGACGCGTCGCGCAGTGATGAGTTGAGGGTTGTCTGTCTGGATCGCGGTACCTTTCCAGATCCCAGAATGGAGTTCCAAGAGATTTTTCCATCCACCACAACAGGGATAAAGGCGGGACATGGCCACAGCCAATCAGAAAACATGTAGGGCCCAACCTTGTGAGTTTACTTACACCAGCCGCCTCGTTCAGAGCTACTTTTGCATTTTATGAACACATAATTAGTAGTGCTCAAATAAATGCAATCGAACAGTTTGGGTGCATAGTAAACAATGAGATTACACACTACCCACAGCGAGCGACAGGCAGCACACGGCACAACATCTCGATGCCCCCTTTGCGACGCATTTCTTGGCGAAATCGACACAGCCAATCCGCAATGCATGATAACTGACTCAACCTGATCCACCCGGCTGGAGTGTTGAAGCTTTGCACAGCCACACTCTACCGGCAAACACAGCAGGTTCGTGCATCGGCTCATTGATACCTATCAAATGTTCCGAACACGAGAGAGTGAGTTGCCAAAGAGAAGAGAGTTATTATTCTGTCTGAATATTCTCATCAAGGTTCGGGTGGCACAGATTCATTTCGTCGCACCTCGCTCACTCCAACCTTTGATACAGCTGGCCCGGTGAAGTCACCTGACCAGTCATGTGAGTTATATCTCTGCCAAGGCACCAGTTGGCTTGGGGACCCTCTTTTTCTTATCAAGCTCGGCTGCGGGGCCTGCCAAGCCAAAGCAATCGCAAAAAAAAAAAAAAAAGTTTGGCTACATTCGTTGCATCTGATTTTTTGCTGCATCTTCAATTCAAGTACGGAATCCAAAGACTACCAGTTCGACAACCACCACCCAAATCCACAAATATTGTGTAATTCCAGCACACGACACTTTGCTGGTTTTCCAATTGGCCTCGATTCAGCCTTGACATCATCACCGTCCCTCAACCCACAGCGCAAAACATGTCGACCAAAAGGAAAGCGACCACCATCGCCAAGCCCGTGGTGAAGGAGAGCGCGAAGGCGGTTTCAAGAACCAAAATCGACGAGGCGCGAACCACAATCTCTACGGGCTTGTCCCCAAGATCAGCCCAGAAGCAACATGCCGAAATCATCGAGCTCAGCGATTCAGACAGCATTGGCGGCGCTCCTGACGACGACGAGGAGCTGGGCGACGACGAGCAACTTGACCTACAGATTGCGGCCGAGGCCAAGAACGGCGAGTCAGTAGACATTGAGATGGGAAACAGCGGCGATGCCTCAGATGGAGAGCAGACTTCGGAACCAACGTTTGGCGAGCTTCTTCGCGGCAACTCGACCGTCGACGTTTCTGCCGCTGTGGCCGCCCAGGCGGCCGCCTCACACTCGCGTCACGAATTACAGCAGCGACACGCGGGTCTGCTAAGCAACAACTCACTCGCAACAGTTCTCAACCAAGCGCTCCGGACCGACGATAACGAGCTTCTCGAGTCGTGCCTCCAGACGGCCGATAACAAGATTGTAGAAAACACCGTCAGCCGCATGGACTCGGCGCTTGCAATGAAGCTCCTCGACAAGCTCGCCGCTCGCATGCACCGCCGACCAGGCCGCGCTCTCAGTCTCATGATGTGGATGAAGCTCACGATGATAGCACACGGAGGAAGCCTCATCACGCACCCAGACCGGGTCGCCCGTCTTGGAGAGCTTCAACGAGTTTTGGAGGAGCGCGCAAAGGGCTTGCCAGTCCTGCTGCAGCTCAAGGGCAAGCTGGAGATGCTGGACGCGCAACTCAAACTCCGTAAGACGGTCAGGAATGCTGCGGCCGGCAGGGGGCAATATGACGAGCAGGACGCGTCAAGCGAAGAGGAGGATGAAGACTCGGAGGAGGCGCAGGTTGTTTACGTTGAAGGGCAAGAGAGCACGGGCAAGGCGCTCACCAACGGAGTTGGCTCTTCCAGGCAGGCAGTCGACGACGAGGACGATTTCCCAGTGACCAACGGCGTCATTGCGGACTCGGACGAGGAGTCTGACGAGGATTTCGGGGAGGAGGGCGACGAGGAGATTGCAGACGTCGAGTCGATGGATGAAGATGAGGTGGATCACGATGACGACGAGGACGAGGAAGATGACATGAGCGAGGCCGAGGACGCTGGGCCCCCGACCAAGGTTCGGAGAACGTCAGCGAGGCCTTCACAGAAGAAGTAGAGCAGTTCTGAGAGGCGGACGGCAACGTGGGTAAGGAAAACAGGGATGGAGATGTACCAGGTATCGATTGAGGGCTTGCCGCTATCCCGCAAGATGTAGTTGCTGGATTGTGGACGTCGATTATTAGCGTGTATGCGGCAGCGAGGAAGAAGTTCAGCGCAGCTTTTGAGAGAGTCATGTACATGGATAAGAGGCATGGTTTGCATTTTGTCATATCATGGGTCAGTTATAGGCTTTAGACTTGACACACCAGTCAGGGTGACCAAATAGTAATGCCGAGATCGAGCGGTTCCTGTTTTTTCAACTGTTGCCCTCCTAGTCGCGCGTGGCAGCCATGTTTCATTTCGGACATGGCCAAGTCCAGTATCTATTCGAGGTCTGCGGCGTTTCCTTTACATTCTTGATTGATTTAGAAAAACCGAGGACTGCTGCTTCAATAGTCAATGGTCTTTGGTACAAGTAGGCATGAACCACCACGTCACGGTCTCTCTCATTTTTTTTAGGGGGGTGGGGGAATGTTTTGAGAACTCCCATGAGCAAAAATGGGTTCCTCACTTTGTAATCACTGATGAAGTTTCCCTCTGCAAATAAAGCTTTCTCGCCATCTCAGCAAGGTGTTAATTTGTTACTGGAAGGGAATATTCGACTAGTCGAGACACCAGGGGAAGCGTATAACCTTTGAATAGGGGACTTTTTTGGGGGGATATACCTAGGTAAGTAAGTAAGGTATCCTGAAAGTAGATTGTACTGGATGAAATGATTTGGAAGTGTTTGATGATAGCCTTGACTCTTTTTTTTTAAAAAAAAAAATTTAATAATAATGGGATTCTTGTTTTTTCTTTCCATCTAGGTGTTATATCAACGGGAATTTATGTTTTTATCCCGGTTCTCATTGTCCTTGTTAGGTACAATACCTGTTTGCAAATCCGACGAGTGTGGGTGGCATGGAATTATCCGTCACTGATAATTTTGGGATTGAAGATGGAGAACACGGAGCTCATGGGATGTGATAATTGCTAGGGTGCCTATGGGAAATACAGATATCAATAGGAAATAATGACAATAAAGGAAAAGAAGAATAAAGATTTGGCTGAAGAGTAGGTTTCGGTAAGTAGAGGTCTATTGTAAATGTTGCGTATGCAGAAACTCGGTGGAGAGTTGATGAATTGATTGGTATAAAATGGTATGACATCGTAATTAAACAGAAACATACCTTCTAAAACATCAAACACAATTACAAAAAAAAAAAAAAAAAAAAAAAAAAGCTCACCGCCCTCTCCTAGTAGAGCAGAGCGGCTACGAAAACCTAGTAGTTTTTCTATGATAATTGTCCCCTAGTAGAGACCGCGGCCCCGATTCGAACTCGTGAAGTCTCTAGAAAGACTTGTCCCGGGTCCGGGGTCCTCCCCCCTTCCCTCCGCCCACGCATGCCGCTTGACCACTTGGCCATTTTTAGGGGGGAGGCCGACAGCTGAACTCGGAAATTCTTGTTTTGAACCCAATGATCTTACCTTTTCAAGTTTTAGAGAGAGAAAAAAAAATGTCTCGGAGATCAACAGGCGGCTCTCCAAAAGATTGGGGGGAAAAGCAAAATGCTGAATCATGACTTGACGCCACCAAAGTCGACGTGTAATGCGAATTGGAGATGTTGGGGCACAATGATTGGCTGGCAGTGGAATCAGGAGTCTTGGGGAAGATTGTCGATCCGATGGTCCAGACAAAGAGGGAGATGGCGGGGGGAAGGATTTTGGGGGGGGGGGGGGGCAACAACATCCCAACGACCCCAATTCTTTTTTTTTTTTTTTTTTTTGGGCTTTTGATCATGGCATGTAGATTCTTGACAGCCGGACAAGCATGCGGGAGTACCCGAATCTTTTCCCCCTTCCTCCATGCTAATTCCCGTCAAACCCCCCTTTCCATTTTCCCGGATCAACAACTCCGTAGCCACCATAGCCACCACCTCTTTGGCGCTCATCAAGTTGTGGCGGTTATGCAGGCGTTTCAGCTTGGCAGAAAGGTCGTGCTGGGCATTGGCATAGATGGATGATTGGTTTGCCGGTTGCGCCACAATTCAACTCGCTGCTCCTGTCAGGGGTCGTGATATGCATCGAGTTTTCGTGGACTAAGATGAGGGACCCCAAAAAAAAAATTAAAGAAAATCAAAATAAAACTTGCGTGGTTATCTTTGGTTCCGATTGAGGGTGGTGGAATGCATAGTTATTTTGGCGTTCAGGGGGGCTGAAAGAGGAGGACTCCTTATCTAGTGTAATATGTATTCACTGAGGTTTCCTTCGTCTTGGACAAAAAGTCATTGTTCTTTTTCCCTTCTGAATTAAGATTCCCAATGTTTACCTTTGAGAATGGCGGCCGAACGCCCTCCCAACCTTCTCGTCACAGCGGGAACAGTTGGTAGACGAACAGTGACGCTTACTATAATACTATTATTATCACTTGCTCAAGACTCCCTGGCGGACGAACCATCCACAACTACTACTTCTTCCACCAACTCATTCATCCGCTATACTCACCAACCAACCGTCGTCCCAGACGAGGTCGTCAGCACCATTTCATCGGTATTGCTCCCCGTCTCCCCATTTTCTCTCCCCACGTTCCTGCCTCCTAATAAGCCCTAATCTAGTCATCATCATCCACCATCCTCCCCACAGCAATCCCAACCCAGACCGCCGCGAGCTCCTCAACCACGCTCCCAACATCTCCGACGACAACCGTCACACCACCATCCTCCTCCTCATCCTCACCACCCCTCAGCCCAGAAGTAATAGCAGGCATAACCGCAGCCTCGGCCCTCACCTTCCTCCTCCCCCTCGCAGTCTTCATCTACCTCGTCTGCCGCCGCCGGCGTCAAAAATCTCGAAGCGGCCAGCTTGCACCGAGCCAAAGCAACCACGAACTCCTCCTCGGCGACCACGATCTCGGATCCCGCACACCACAAGCAGGGGCCCACCCTCGTCACGCCGAACCATGCTACCAACCGCCCCGAGTGAGGACGCCGATCCCGTTTGCGGCGCACTTTAAAAAGGCCGGCAGCGGCACCGTAAGGACTCAAACGAGTCAAAGGGGGAGAGGGGGGAAAGCGTCGTCCGCCGCCGGGGCCGGGGCCGGGGCCGGGAATCGGACCGAGAGCGTGGTGGACTCGCTGGATTGGGACTGGAAGAGGGTTTACGTCTATCCTTTTGTTGGGTCTGGAAGGGGAGGGGGAGGGGGAGGGGGAGGGGGAGAAGGACAAGGGCAAGGGCAAGGGCAAGGGCAAGGACAGTGGCAGGGACAGTGGCAAGGGGATTCCGAGTCGAGACCGAGTTTTGCTTCTACTAGGTTGGGCAGCGAGACGACTTGTACTGCCGAGACGGAAGGGAGTACTAGCAGAAGGTAATGAGGAAAAAAAAAAAAAAAAAGGGAAGAAAAAAAAAAAAAAAAAAGGCAAACGGTGAATCAAAGAAAATAATGATGGGGGTCTATGAAAGGGATATATGGGAACGGCTTTGCCGGGTTTAAATGATAATAATGAGGGCCAGGGGATAGGTATCACTACACGAAAAAAGGGATGAATATAAGACAAGGTAAGGTAAGGTACCTACTGAATGTCACGATTACAAAGGCAAAAAGAGGGACGTCAATTATTGGAATGAGCAAGGTAAAAAAATTGGCTGGCCAAGCCTGGAGTTGTTTTCAATTTTGTTCCTATACGATAGGTACATGTATGATAAAAGAAAAATAAAAAGGAAACGCACAAAGAAAGATTTCTAAAGAAAAATAAAAATCTAGACCTCTCTCAGGCTACTCCCCCCCCCCTCCTAAACTTCCTTGTCTCCATCAATCAACACATTCCCCCCATCTTCATGGAAACCTCAACCGGGTTTGAGGGACCAAATGGTTCTTTCACAAGAGGGTTCCCTCCGGTATTTCCAAATGGATGTAAGAGCATCAAGTTGTTTTTGTGTTCATGATTTAAATACCGTGACTTAAGCCCTGCAGTTGGCGTTGGGTACGTCGATGGAGGAATTGCAGCCGAGGTCGCACTGGAGCTTCCAGACGATGGCGCCGTTCTCGCGGCACCCGTAGATGGCGTCGTAGACGTCGCGGCCGTTGTTGGGGTCGCCGCCGCCGAGCCTGACGGCCTCCTGGAGCGTGGGGTAGTCGTAGCCTGTTTTTTTGGAGGGAGTCGTCGAGTTAGTTATTGGTACCACTGAAATAGTAGTAACTTTGTTAAAAGGGGGAGAGGGGGGAGAGGGGGTCATACCGTGGACTCCATCGGCAAGAGTCCAGCCGCACACGTCGTAAGGGGCGGTGCAAGCCTTCTTGAAGCTGGCAGAAGCGCCGGTGATGGCGGTCGCGAGGGCGAGGACGGTGGCGATGGTGAACTGCATTTTGATTGTTTTGGTGGGTTTAGATGGTATGATTGGCTTTTGAAAAGAGAAGAGAGGGTATTTGGTTGAGTTTAGTTGAGAAGAATGATGCTGAGGGAGAAGCTGTTTGTTTGATACTGAGCTGATGCGAGGATGAGAGAGAGAGGATGGATTTTTGAAGAGCAGATTCACCTCGTACTTATAGATTTTTTTTTTTCGTTTCTCTCTCATGCTGATACTACGCAGTTAGATACAGTAACTCCCCGATCCATACCTAGGCATCTTCCTAAAACTTTGGATGCGTTTGTCATGGACGGATCACCGGCTTCCTTCACCATCATGCTTGAGGCATACGCCTCCTCCAGACAAGATTACTTCCTCATGCGGAAACTGGTTGACAAGGCTTTATCGCCATGATGCTGGGATGCTGGAGGTCAAAGGAAGACGGTCCGTGAAGCCGTCGTCGACCAGCTTCGTACGACAGGCCCGCCCATGTTGATGATGAACGGTGGCTTACTGAGTGGCAAAGCGGTGAGCTGCGAATGTCCATCGGTGAGAGAGAGATCCCTGCTCGAAACTCAGCGTGCTCGAGTAACAGGAATTTGCGCGACTGGTTAGGATCCAGTGATGTTGCAGCAGGATGTCTTCCTATCCAGCTACAGTCAGCTGGTACAAGTTGAAGTGAGTTGATATTGACAAGGAATGCTATAGATGGAAGAGGCTTGGAACGATGTTATGACTGATTACCTATCAAGGGGGAAGATATTATCACATACATAACAGAGCTGACCGCAAATCCACAAATGGCAGCACCGCCGCATCTGTGCAGGCCGAGGACGTAGACCCCTTACTCAGGCACCGCAAGAGAACAATGAAAGCACAGACTTGCTTGCGTTTGTTCAAGTTGCTAAAGAAAATGCAAAGTTTTGTGGCGCTTGTTGTGGTTTAAAGGGCACTTATCTATGTACAACTAGGCTGCTTACATGTAGTATCTAGACAAAGCGTCGGGCACATCTTTAGAGAACGGGGAGAATAAAAAGGTGGATCGTCTGCCAAAATCTCCGATGCTAGTTGATTTCCGTAGGGCTGGCGTGGGAGGACTCAAGCTTCTGTCAAATGGCTAGTCTGCAGGGATCAAGGGGCGTGAAGGATTCGTTCATTTCCACAGACCCAAAAAGATGCCGATGATAGCTCAATACGTGGAACCCACCGACGTCAACCATGCGGCACTGCGGCGAGGTTTTACCTTGCAGGCTACACCGACCGGCCCGGCAACCTTGTACGGTCTCTTCAACGGTCTGAAGCCATTGGTCCTGCTTTCACGAGCTGACAACTTACTCACCCTGAGCTCAAGCCCAAAACGTCTGACCCAAAACAACCTGGATCAGGTGAGCGCCAGACTTTTAGCTATACGAAAGCAATACGAGCTTACAAAGAGGTCATCCTCACCATCGCGGTTCCGGATAGCCGGAGAAGCTATCGTGGCAAGTCGATCTGTTAAGAGTGAATTGCTGGGAATTGCTCCATCAAAACAGGACTGATCCTCCGAGCAAGAATCAAGGTAAAAATCCTTCCACTACTATACTTCTCGAACATTTCAAGTCAGCACGGTCTGAATGGGGAGACATCTTGAATTGCATAAAACAAAAGCCTGCCTACCTGACTAATTTCAATGCTACCGTGATTGCCTAGGAACGTAGGTAGACTTGTCATCCTTTGCACCGCCAAAACTTGAATTGTCAGGGCAATTATTGACGCCCGTTAGTGGTGATCCCCAGCAGCAGCTCACCGTCTGCCACGTTAACGAGATGTCTCATCAGATCGGCGATGCCCTCTTTTGATTGGCTGACTTTTCAAAAGAAAGCTGCAACTTGAAATGAACGATTGTCGTACATGTAAAAACACGAGGCGTGTTTTGTGACGTCACCTACACTCGTTGTTGGGAAAACACCAATACATCGGGCGCATCGTCTCAATTCGCGACTCAGCTGTCAGTTTCTTCTAACAGGACTTCAACGATGCTTGTGAGAGTAGATGACTCCGCACCCACGACGGGTCACAAATTGACCCGATACTCTCTCAGGAGAGCCGGTCGCCCCTTCACCAAAGATTATAAGGTCTACTTTGAACGCATTAACGGCCACCATAAAATCCCCGTCTCTCCTTTTCATGATATCCCATTGTATCACGACGAGGAAAAAAAGATATTCAACATGGTGGTCGAGGTTCCAAGGTTTACAAATGCAAAGTTTGAAGTAAGTAAAGAACACACTTACCTAGGTACCTTACCTGGTTATAGTGAGGCTTCAAACCTCGGAATAACTAATTGGGACCTTGGGGTCTGTGAAAGATATCGAGAACCGAGTTCCTCAACCCCATAACCCAAGATACGGATGACGGCGACGCCGACGGGACTCTCCGTTTCAACCGTAACGTTTTCCCTTACAAGGGATATCTCTGGAACTACGGCGCTCTGCCGCAGGTCAGTTCTGAGCCTTTATTCTCCCCAACTTTGCCAAGGATACGTTTTGCTAAAATTCATGTTTGCATAGACATGGGAGAACCCCAATTACACCAACCCAGACACAGGCGAAAGAGGGGATAACGACCCCATCGACGCGTGCGAGATAGGCCGTGCCATAGCCGACACGGGCGACGTCAAGCAGGTCAAGGTGCTCGGGGTCCTCGGACTCATCGACCAGAAAGAAACCGACTGGAAGTTGATAGTGATTGATGTCAAGGACCCGCTGGCTGACGAGATGAAAGATATCAATGATGTCGAGCGACATTTCCCCGGCCTGCTGGGTGCGACGAGGGACTGGTTCAGGGTGTACAAGATCCCCGAGGGCCATGAGCCCAATGGGTTTGCGTTTGGGGGAATGTACAGGGACAAGAAGTAAGACCCTTGAACAAGATTGCGAACTAGGTTAATTAACAATGATAATTTAGGTATGCGTTGAAGATGGTGGGCGAATGTAACGAGGCGTGGAAGGGGTTGGTGAGGGGGAAGATCGACGGTGGGGAAATATCACTGTGAGTAACCACATAATTATCTGGCATCTCATGTCGAAAAAAAGGAATGCGGCTGATGACTGCATGATGCTGATCGGGGTGATGAATCAGAAAAAACACGACATTGAGTGATACTCCTGGCAAGTTGGACCCCGGAAAAGTAGAGTTGCCGCCGGATGAGGACTTGCCTCCGGCGCATCTCGAGAGGAAACCGGACGAATGGTTTTTTGTGGACAGGAATACCTGGCCCTGATGCTTTGTTGTGGAGATGATTGAAAGAAAGATAAAAACTAGACGAAACGAATCATGGCAGAAAGATACCTACACCTAGAGAGTCTGGAACAATCCCCACGGAATCCCCCCCCAAAAAAGTTCGTTAGTGAGAAATCGTGATTAACATTGAAAGCAAATGGCGTGATAAGAAACCTCATCCTGCCCAGCCGCAACTATTGTTGACGAATTCATGCAACCCATCACATTCTGGAAGGTCCCAAATCAATGGTTCCTCGCAATGTCCAAAGTCGCCTCATTTTTTCCAGCGACCACAGGGTTCGTGCCGGCCCAGGAGAACAAAACCAGAATAACCGGGCCACGGTCCACAACCATGGAGAGCGCCAAAATTGCCTTAATTCCGTGCCTACTCCCGGAGAAGCAGGTACATGAGCCTTTTGATTGCGCTCCTTCCACAAAGTGCAACTCTTGGGGTTGCCCCAGCCCGCAGGCGGCAGGACCACCGAGGGAAGTTGCCATCCGAGGCGCGTGGTGAGGTAGGTGAGGGGAACCCCGGAGGCCGGACAACCTGGAATCTGCAAAACTAAATCTGGATGGAGAAGCAGTGCGGGCAAACCTACGTGACCTACCCAGAACAAGGTTTGTAATAAAGTTATAGCGTGCTCGACAGCTTCTCGGCATTTAGCCAGCAGTCGCACCTGATTGGCCCGTCGAGGCCACTAAGCTCGCGGCCGGCGACTTCCGACCCCGCAACTGTCCAACGGCCCACTAGCAGCCAAGGTGGGGTGCTGTTGGACCTGCCCTTCAGGTCCTAGCGGCGGCAACACAGCATAGCTGCGGGCTGGGGCAATGATTAACGGAACAGGAAAGTTGTTTGGGTGCCACGCTTCCGACCCATCACAGCTGCCACAACGGGACGCCGCCGAGACGCCATCAAGCTGCCGAATGGCGCATTGCGACAACGGAACCGATCATGGGCGATCTACAGAAATTGATTGCGAACGGGTCTTCGGGACATTGAAAAGGTGGAAAATGAAAAAAGTCAAAATGGTCCGCCGTCCCCCATCATCGTCGCCCTCTCTCTCTTCCCTCACCCCCCGCCTCATCCTCCTCATCTTTGTCAACCTCGTCGTCCCTTGACAAAGCCCCCCCGACCAACCGGTTCAAGATGAAGGTCTCTGCCTCTATCATTGCCCTGGGCGCCGTCCCATCGCTCGTCGCCGCCGCCGACGTTGAGGCCAACGGCATCATCGGCGACATCCTCGACAGGCTCGGCATCAAGAAGCCCCTCGTCCAGTCGGACGTCCTCCAGCTCTTCGTCAACAAGAAAGATCTCCGGGAGGGCTCCCAGAAGCTCCTGGACATTGCCAGAGCCAACGGCGGCAACCGCGCTTTCGGTAGCGGCGGCCACAACGCCACCGTCGATTACATCTACAACACGCTTGTCAAGCTCAACTACTACAACGTCAAGAAGCAGCCGTTCACCGAGGTTTTCTCGCAGGGGAATGCCACTCTCTCTATCGACGGCGTCCGCGTCGCCAGCGAGATCTTGACCTACACGCCTGGCGGCAGCGTTGAGGCTCCCCTCGTCGCCGTTCCCAACCTGGGCTGCGTTCTTGCCGACTACCCTGCCGAGGTTGCTGGAAAGATCGCTTTCGTGTCCCGCGGCACTTGCCCCTTCGCTGACAAGTCGCTCGCCGCCAAGGCTGCTGGCGCTTCCGCCATCGTCATCTACAACAACGTAGCCGGCGCCCTCTCGGGCACGCTGGGCGCCCCATTCAAGGACTACGCTCCCAGCGTGGGCATCAGCCAGGAGGATGCTGCCGCCGTCTTGACCAAGCTCGCTGCCGGCGCCGTCACCGCCAGCGTCAAGGTTGACGCCATCGTCGAGCCCCGCACCAACTACAACGTCATCGCCGAGACCAAGGGTGGCGACCACAACAACGTCCTCGCCCTCGGCGGTCACACTGACTCGGTCGCTGCCGGCCCCGGCATCAACGACGACGGATCCGGCACCATCGGCATCCTCAACGTTGCCAAGTATCTCTCCCACTTCCGCGTCAACAACGCCGTCCGCTTCCTCTTTTTCGGCGCTGAGGAGTTTGGCCTTCTCGGCTCCTACCACTACGTCAAGTCCATCAACGGATCCGAGACCGAGCTCGCCAAGATCCGCGCCTACCTCAACTTCGACATGATCGCTTCCCCCAACTACATCTACGGCATCTACGATGGTGACGGAAGCGCCTTCAACCTCACCGGACCCGAGGGCTCTGACCTGATCGAGAAGGACTTTGAGAACTTCTTCAAGAGCAAAAGGACTCCCTCCGTTCCCTCAGAGTTCTCGGGCCGCTCCGACTATGCCGGCTTCATCCAGAACGGCATTCCCTCTGGCGGTCTGTTTACCGGTGCCGAGGTCCTCAAGACCGAGGAGGAGGCCAAGCTCTTCGGCGGCACCGCCGGCGTCGCATACGATGTCAACTACCACAAGGCCGGCGACACGATTGAGAACCTCAACTGGGAAGCTTTCGTTCTCAACACCAAGGCCATTGCCCACTCGGTTGCCAAGTACGCCGTGAGCTGGAAGGGTTTCCCCGCCGTCAACCTTGCCAAGAGACGGTACGCCGGTGACAAGGCCAAGGTCTTTAAGCGCGAGATTGAGACTCACCAGCACGACCACCACTCTGGTCCTTGCGGCGGTGGTGCCCTTATCTAAACGAGAGGGGGAAAAGAAATGAATAAAAGAAAAAAAAAAAACAAAGAAGTAACTAATCCATATGTGGAACGTTATTATAAATGTAATGAGAAATGTTTATATGTATATACCTACCTAGCTGGCCTTTAACCATTTGGTTTGGTTAAATCTGGCGTTGCCCAAGAAATATGAAAACTTGTATTTGTTGATACTATCTTGTCTGTTGGCTTTCTTTGCAATCTATTCCTGCCCTGTTGCACGTGATGAATGATGTCTACTCGTTGTGGTCATTATTAGCAACACTCTCATGAGATGTATATATTCTAGATAGAATTTTGATAGAACCAATAGCACATCTTTCAGATTCTTTCTCGTCCTCTTAAATCATTTGGGTCATCCGGCAGAAGAGCCAATGGTGCATACCTAAGGCATCTAATGGAACACACGCAGCACGTTTAATGAATTACTACTTTGGTAGGCTACTCTAAATTTGAAGCTTCAGGAATTGGTTACCTTAGGTAGATGTGACCTGGTGAGTTACCAGGTGATCTGTGAGGATGTCTTGGCTTAACCTTGCATAAGTAAGGTAGGTACTTATGTGGTACTTGAACTTGCTCATGACAAAAAGTCTTCATGAACGGAAGTCGATGCTGGCCAGGGATTAGAACAAAAAGAGCGGCCAGCGACAGAGAGTCAGAAGACGTTCCAGTAGGTGAGCGTCAAGGGCAACAAACGTATTCCCCTGAGTCTTACATGCACTAGATCTATGTCTCATCTTTTTGTTGATATCAGGAACTAATGGCCTGTTTGGATACCTATGATCCAGGATATATGTATGTATGTTACGGTACCTAAGGTAGGTATGCAGGTACATACATGCATACGACTTCCTCCCTTCTCCCCCCTACCCCCCAAATCCCCAAATCCCCATTTTTTTTGGGGGGGGGAGGGGAGAAAAAGGGGGGAAGGGGGGGAAGTGAGTGTTACCTTGGGTGGGTTTTAAAGTCACCTCACCCCAGGACAAGGAAAAACAACTGGGTAAGGTTATGTGTTGTACTGTACCTTGTATCTTTTCTGTATTGTCTTGCGACAGGAATTTTTTTTCTTTCCTTTTATTTTCTTTTCTCTTCTTTTCTCTTCTTTTCTTTTTCTTTTTCTTTCCCCCCCCTTTTTTTTTTTATTTTTTTTTATTTTTTATTTTTTTATAGAAAAGAAACGTCTTCCGAGCCTGCTACATTCTACCCACTACAACTTATCTGGTTTTAATTTCACCGATCCCCGGCTGCGTGTTCAAGTTGCCATCGTGTCGTGTCTTGCTTCATCTACGGTTCCACAAAAGTTTAGATACACTACCCATTGACGATGAGAACCACGAGTCAGGCCGATACCAAGCCGCCCGACGACGCCCGTATAGAAAAGGTGGTTTTCTTGCGATGAACCCTCTCCCCCCCCCCCCTGAAACTTGGTTTGTTTATCATTTTTGCGTCATCTACGTTAATTAAAAAAAAAATTCTGGACAAAGTCTTTTTTGTTTTCAAAAGGTAGGTAAAAACCCAGTGTGATAGTTGTTGGTGAAAAAAAAAAAAAATTAATTTTTCTTTTTCATTTGTTTTATTTTTTTGGCATCTAACAAATTCTTTTTCGTTGGCATCTCATATTCACTCACTCTGGCAAAAGTAATTTTTTAAAAATTCAAGATAACTTGGTCAGGTAGCTAACTCGTAGAGGCTTATCAGGTATGTGGGGAGGTAGGTACCTAGGTATGTACTTGTTACATGGGTATTAGTAAGTTGCGGCACATACATACCTACCTTACCTACCTATATAGGTACCTAGGTAGGTAGGTACCTTAAGTGCCTAAGCATATAAGAATGCTAAACCCCTTTTTTTCTTTCTTCTTTCTGACATAGATTTTTTTTCTTCTTCTTCTTTTTCTTTTTCTGCTTCATGTTTATTATGTGCTCTTGAAATGAGTATAGGAGATCCAATTTCAAGATCCAAGTCATACTATTGGCGATTTTTTTCTTCTCTATGGGAGTTTGGATTTGATACTCCGCAATACATGAAAACTGGATAACTCACGATCCTGATGAGAGAAACAGAATGGCATGTGAGGTCTGGAGCACTGGGAATCTGGGAAGCTTAGGTAAGTGGTCGGTTGAACATGGTGCCTTACTTTGAAGGGACTTTGTTTTTTTCTTCTCAGCCTTTTGTGCTTTTCATTTAACTTTTTATATATCACTCAGGACTGCATGATTTCTGTTTCGTGCCTTGACGCGCTCGCCTTGACCAAAGCCCAATTGAACGGCTTCGCTGGAATTGCGGAAATTTGTCAAGCTCGCTTGAGGATTATTGCGCATGTAAGAAAACCCCAAAACGCATGATCCTCTGCGCGCTCCCAGGTTCGGAGTTTTTTTTTTTTTTTTTTTTTTTTTTTTTTTACAAAAACTCTGGTTCTTTTGGTCTTTTCTGTTGCAGATCAAACCGGGTAGCAATTCAAGCATATTTGCGCACGGGTCAAGAAACCCCTTGTAGGAATGATTCGAACGATAAAACGCGTTTTCCCCGGACAAGGGGGGTTGATTGATAGGGAGTCTGTCACCTGTTTGCCTGGAAAAGAACCTATCAGATCACCTTCCTCTTCTTCTTTTCGCGTTTCGCTTTGGTGTCCTGAAAAATACCGTCGGGATTTAGGAGAAAAGAAAAATATAACCGTTAATGTCCATGGCGCGCTTGTCAACGGCTACGCGATCACTGCTTTTTGCTATAATTAATTCCCCATGTTCAGGGACGTAAATCTCATGAGCCACAACGGGTAAAGCGACCGGCTTGGCAGTCTAATTAACGTGTGGGTTTAGGTGACCAAGTGAGAACGGAGATTTCCTGGACGTGGCTGTGATCAATTGGTGCAGGGCAAGGGAAAAAAAACTTTATAAAAAAAACTTGAGAAAAAAATCCAACGGCCATGTCACTGCGAGGAGGTCCATATAATCGAAGCATGCGTTGTCTAGTATAAGCAAAAGGAGGACTTTGTGATCCCTTTTCAAGGCATTCGTACCCAATTGTGGATTTACTCTCCTCATAGAGTACCTTTGGTATTGTGAAACATGGACCAAGAACGCCACTGGTTTGGGGTTGAGCAGCGGTTCCAGCGTGGATTGGATCTGAGCCCTATGATAAGATGAGATGGATAATCGGAACTTTCATCAATGTTAAAATCTTGGTGCCTGGTGGCATCCCAGCCGTCTCTTCCCGGCGGTGAAAAAAACCAAAAAAAAAACCAAAAAACAAAAATAAAACAGAGTCCAAAATAATCCCGGCATCCAACGTGGTGTTTTCCTCCCCATCATGTGGGACCGCCAAAGATCAGGCACGCGCATATCAGCCACTCTCAAGCGAGAATTCAGGCCCATGGAGATGGAAATGTGAGCCCAATTTCATCGGTAGTTTCCTTACCATGTAGTTGTGGTGTCAAATGCCAAGCATACAAAAGTCCGCCCCCTGCAAAACAGTTGCCTGCGGGATCCCCAGAGTGCGCCGTAGTGCTGACAAAAGGATCGATGCTAAAAAACTTGGCTCTTTTTCTTGTCGAGACCTTATTGGTCCCAGCTCGACAAACTGGGCTGTTGACACCCCTAATGGGTCCACAATGCCTTCATCACCCTCACCCGTCGATCTGGAGAGAGGCTGAGCCCGGCGGGACCCCGATGCTGGTCGCGGCAGTCTTTGTCGGTGCTGTGTTGTCTGAATGATGATTTGTATAAGAGGATACACGATTCCGTCGACTCGAGGATGGATTTGTGCCATCAGACATCAGTCAACAGTTTGAAGAAACCCGAGCATCAAGTATAGTATAGTACTACTACTTTACTTCCTAGGCACTGCTTCGATATCTCTTTTTTTCGATTTCTTTTTTCTTTTTTTCTTCTTTTTTCCTTTGATTGTATTCTCTGCCCAAAATGGGTCAGTTTCAGAGCACTCAAGTCTGCACCACGCCGGCGTGCATCAACACGGCTTCCAGCATCCTTATGAATTTGGCCCCCCACTGGAGGCAGCTGGACCCATGCACCAATTTTGAGGAGAGTAAGTCAACCTTGAATGACTTTGTTAACCATCCCCTCAAATGCAAGACTGACATGTGAACCAGTGGTCTGTTATGGCTTCAAAGAGCGCGTAGCCATAGGCGACCCCTTCCCTGAAACTCTGAACCAAATTGGTGCGAGGAACCCAAGAATTCTCAAACAGATTTTTGAGGGCGACTTCTCAGATGCTGTTAATCTTCGTTCGTCGACCTTGAGGAAGCGAACCAGTGCCGACGAGCTCAACTTCAACATGCTTCAGCAAACCTACGACGCCTGCATGGACGCCGAGGCCATCGAGAAGAAGGGAGTTGAGCCCCTTAACCAGCTTCTGAAGGAGATCAGTAAGGACTTGGCATGGCCCTACATCACCGATTTCAGTAAGAAGGCCGACGCGGCAGACCTAGATGCATTCGCAAACACTGCTGCTGCCTTTGGGAAGCTGGGGGCCTCACCGTGGTCGATAGGCACGTATCTAGAGCCTGACACTGAAGAACCGGTATGCATTTTCGGTCCCCGCTGAATTTTTTTTTTTTTTTTTTTTTTTTTTTTTTTTTTTTTCCTTTTCCACAGAGCTAACAATGATCCGTAGAGCCGTGCCATAACTGCTATTAACCCTTTTGTGGGAAGCACGGACAGACTCGATGACGAGGAAGTCAGGGAAAAGCTGATTGCTTCCCTCAATGAAACATTCAGTACCGTCTATCCAGTCCAACTCGATGCCAACGAGACCCTACACCTTGCACAAGGCGTGTTCACATTTAGATTTGAGGTGGCCAAGGCGTACCATGAAGCGCACGATGAGCTGGAAAAGAAGATAGGACGACCAGCGACCTCGGTGAGTACAAGATTGATCGACATGAAAAAAGAGGGTGCACTGACGTGTTAATTACAGGATGACACCTTTACAATAATGCCCTTTTCAGAGCTAGCTGCATTTGCGCCTGAGCTGAGACTGGACAAGGTCATGGGTGGAATCTTGCCGGCTGGGTACAAAGGCAACGTGATGGTCGTGTATGCCCAGGCCCTGCCGGCCATCGGCCAGATCATCAAGAACCAGCCCGTTGCGGTTCTGCAAGCAGAGCTGGCTTACCTTGCCATTGAGTCCTTGAAAAATGACGTTGCGTTTCCCGGATCCGAAGAAAAGCTCAAGGCTACGGACCGTTGGGAAACATGCGTCGGCCGAGTGAATTCCCAGGTGGGATACCTGGCTGACCGCTTCTTCGTTCAGCACACGTACACGGAGCAGGGTCGCGCCGCGAGTTTCAAGATGATTGAGAGAATCAAGGCCGAGTTCAAGAAACGCCTGGCCACATATTCTTGGATGGACGACGAGGCCAAGAAGCGGGCCATCAAGAAAGTGGACAACATGATTGAGGAAGTCGGTTACCAAAGCGAGAACCCCAACGTCATGTCGCCCGACTCTCTCGCATCCTGGTACAGCACCCTCAATGTCACTGGCGATCATTTCAGCAACGTAGTCTCTGCGAGGAGGCATGAATCCTCTGTTAAGCAGTCAGCCTTCGTCAAGGACTACCCCCGCAGTCAATGGCCAAAAAGAACATCGGAGACGAATGCCTTTTACAAGGCACAAACAAATGCCATCTATATCCACGCCGGAATCTCGCGCTCACCCCTCTTCCACTCAGATCTCCCCCAGTATGCCTTGTACGGGGCGCTGGGAAGCATCCTGGGACACGAAATCACGCACGGCTTCGATGTCACGGGAAGCCAGTACGACGAGAATGCCAGGAAGCAAGAGTGGTGGGACAACTCTACCATGGCTGCGTATCAAGAGAAGTCCCAGTGCTTCGTGGAACAGTACGGCAAGTTCGAGGCAGAGGTGCCCAACGGCGAGAAAAAGGCTGTCGACGGTGTCAAGTCGTTGGGCGAGAACCAGTCGGACGCTGCCGGCCTGGCCATCTCATATGCGGCCTGGCAGGAGGAGCGCAAGTCGATGCCCGATGTCTGGGATCAGAGCCTGCCCGGCCTGGAGGACTTCACCCACGAACAGCTCTTTTTCATCATGTACGCCAACACGTGGTGCTCCAACTATTCGCCCGCGCAAAACCTGGTGGAACTGGGCAAAATACACGCGCTACCCAAATTCCGCATTGCAGGCGGCACGGCTAACTCGAGAGCCTTTAAGGAGGCTTTTAAATGCCAGAAGAAGGAACCCGAGTGTGAGTTGTGGTGATTGGATTGGTCGTGTGTTGCTTGGAGTTGGTTTTGTTTTTCTTTCGTTTTTTTCTTTTGTTTTTAGAAGCATAGCGCATATGGTTAGAATAGGGTCAGATTGGATGAGGTAGTATTATTATTAGTACATACCTTGAGTAATGATTATTGTTTTATTATGCACCAAAAACAAAGTCTCTTCCAGTGTTGCATTGCTCGGTCGTGTTGCATCTGAACTTCTGTTTCTTACATCTGCTTGGGTTTTCCTTCTTCCACACTAGATAAAATGACTTGGTAAATAATTAAGTACCTCACACAATTCCCCCCAATTCCCATGTGTGGAGCCGACGATGCGGTTGCTGACGCGTCCACTCGGGAGCATGCCCACCAAATGGGTATGCAAGGGGCGGATGTAATGATTAGATAGGAATAGTCTCCAAACTTCTGCTGCTCTTGAAACTTGTTGGACATGTTTATTTCAAGTGTTCGGGCCTCTCTTTATTTTTTATTCCTTTCCAGAGTGAGAATCCTGGGCTACTTGTTTAAACACATCATCTATCTATGTTTTCTCTTCCCTTGGATGAAGGTAAAAACCCTCAAAAACAAACATTCACTAGATCCCGCAGCTCGCCTGCTCGGCCCAGGCCTGTCCGGCTTCTTGGCCACTTGCAGTGGGTCGCGGCATCCCGCATTCTCCTGGCCACCATCGAAGGCATCTTCCTGGAGAGGCCGACCCCCAGTTCCACCAATTCCCCGGCCACTTTTCGGAATTGAATTACCTTTACGGTTAAAGATATAGATACTCCTCCGTGTGCCGCGTAATGTATACAGACGCCTTTCGTGGTTTTTTTTTTATTTCTTTATTAATTTTCCCAACCCCTAACTCCAGTTGTCATAACTTTGTGAGCGAACTCTGGAGAAGGGTGTTAATCCGTGACAGCTCCACCCGTTTCATCAACCCATTCAAGTCTTCATGTCTTGCTTCTTGCAGCCTGAATAACTACTCACTCACTGACGCTTTGAATTCCGCTGGCAGAAACCACTGATTGCGTGTCTTTGCTACTCATCATTCATGAACCTCCCGCAGCACAAACTCCGGGATGGCCACGGGGGTCGTCGGCCCTTCCTGGGTCCCCCCAACACGCGGGCTTCCGGGCTTGAATATCTCATCGCCCTAGTGCCGAGCAGGTTCCTCCGCAGCGGACCCAGGACGATTGCTCATCTAACCGCATGCGTTGCCTTTGTCATCTTGATAATCAAGATTCTCTCGCTGTCGGAGTCTACCATTGTTCGGCAAAAGACGCTGGCAACAACACCATCAAAGACATGGGTTTGGACGACCGAAGTGGAGATAGCCACTGGAGGGATATCTCGAATTAGTACAACTAAAGATGACAGCAGCAGCCAAAAAGGGCTCAGGATAGTCGTGTTTGGACAAGACGACGCCGCCACGCCAGGGCGAACCACCACGACCATCTGGGGAGCCACTACTAGAATGCCGGCATGGACCGACATCATGTGCGATGAGGTGAGACCTAACCACATCTCCATACACTCAAATCATCACTGACCTAAGTACCTACTCAACCTAACCAGCTCAACTGCGCCTCGCTCCTTTCCTTCGTCCCCTTGGCCGATAGTCCAACACCCCAGACCCACTGCCTAACATCCAACGACATCTACCTCTCGGCGATCGAATCGTCCCTCAACCGCTCAGAATCCTGGGACCCCTCAGGGGACTACACCTTCCAGCCAAACCTCTTCCCGGTCCCTTACTCCCTCCCCGACCTGTCACGACAAGTCGACTTCTTCCTCTCGCTCCACCCTTCGTTGCACGCCCTCAAGGAAACAATCTACATCTTCTCGCTCGGCACCTGGGACGTTTACTCCCTCGCGACCCTGCCGTTGCACCTGTCCAAACATGTGGTCAACTCCCTCGTCGGTCACGTATTCGCACAAGCCGAACGGTTATATCAGAATGTTGCCTCTTCTCCTTCCTCATCTTCAACCCAATCCAGGTTCAAAATCCTCCTCCCCGCGCTTCTCGATCCCACCGTCCTTCCGGCTTGGTCGTCCTCCCCAGATAATCCTACCATCCGTCCCACGGTGCCCGGCACCATCTCCCCCGAGATCCAGCTCCGAAATGCCGCGGTCCTGACGGCGCACTGGAACGCCCTCGTGACATCACGTCTGCGCGCTTGGGTTTTGCAGCCGGAAATCGTCAGCACAACCACCAATACCCATGATCATGATACAAACCAGGATCACATCACCACCGAAACTTCACAGCAGCCAGGAAACACCGATAAAATGATCGCTACCGACAGCACCAACAGCATAACAACAGACGACAGCACCAACCCGACCACCGCCGCCGCCTCAGAAGCTAAAACCCGCCGCCGGGAAGCGTACCTCTTCGAACTAAACGAGTACGTCCTAGACGCCATGAGGGACCACGCCCTCAACAAGCAGGGTCCCGGACCTCAACCCGAACCCATCAACAACCACCGCACCTCCCGCACGTCATCCCCACCCAGAACAACCAGCAAAGGACTCGGAGGGAGGTTCACTTTCGTCAGAGGCACCTGCCTACGCGCCGCGGCGGCTCCGAACCGAAAGGATCAAGTAAAAACGGACCAAAAATCCCAAGAAAGAACCAAAAACCAAGAACAAGTTGAACAGAATCATAATCAAGAACAACAAGAAGAGACGTCAGCGTCCGCCTGCGACGAACCGGATGACTACCTCTTTTGGAGCCCCTTCAAGCTGGGAGGCAGAGCCATAAGAGGGTTGGGGAGGCAGGCGGCCGAGATGGTGAGGGACGGACGGACTGTGAGGGATTGAGGGAATACATAACCCCTCTCACACCCCTCCCCCCCCCAAAAAAAAAACATGATTGGTATGATGTTCATGGAAAAAATCCGGAGGGTTGGATTTAGATGAATTGGTAATGAACCCCCCCCCCCACCACCCCCCCAAAAAAAGGATTGCTGCTTAAGAAGTAGATGTATGTACATATGTGGTTAGATCGTACATGTACATGTAGATTGGGATTTGTACCTAACCTGGTTTTGTATATAACACAGGGCTTTTTTTCGTCTCTTCTTTTTTTTATTGCCTGATACAACATATTCTGTCAATCATCAGCATGAATGACAATGCTACCTAGCTGGGTAAATACCCAAGTCCCGTCGGTAGGTAGCGTGCCACAACGGCCATGTTTTGAGAATAGCATCGTTTGCAAAGAAAAGTTCCTCAAGCAGGCTCGTAAGAAACGCCAACCCATAATAAAAAAATAGGATACGCATCGTTGTATATTTGTAACCCAGCCCCGTCTATAAAATGTCCATGCAACCCCCCAAGCTCAACTCAGAGTACCTATACCTATGGACCTGCCAGCTCCGTCTATACCCACCTTACCTACCTAACCACCCAAAACCCGTGTGGCCTTGTTCCCGCCGAAAAACAACACCCCACCCCCCCCCACCCTCCCAACCAGATCCAATTCCCCCATTAAGCTCTAGGCAGCCTAGCGTACACGTTCCTGGCGATATTCGGATGCACGTTCTTGTAGTACCAAGTGGCCTGAGTTATCGGGTATTCCCCCTTCCTCGAGCTGGCCCTGATGGCCATGAGCCGGCCCAAAAGATCCCCCTCGGTCGTCCTCGAGCTCTCCTGCCCGGCAATGAACCACTTCTTCTCCTTGGCTGCCCAGTACGGCTGGCCGGGGACGAGTCCCGGCAGGTGGATCATCTCCTCGACGGCGCCCGTCTGGGACTTGACGCCGACGGTGGTGACGGCCGAAGTGCCCTTCTCCGTCTGGCCCTCGCGGAAAAAGATGGGAGTGACGGGGTTGGCGGCGAGGAAGTGGCGCAGGGCGCCGTTGAGGCTGCGGCCGTGGGGGCGGAAGTAGTCCATGCAGTTCTTGCCTCGGTATCGGCCACTGGCGATAGAGCAAAGCGTTAGTAAAGAGAACTTCAAGAAAAAGGAATCGAGACTAAGCCCAAGTTGACGTACCCGTCGCACGGCGGAAGGTTGATGAGGGCTCCCGAGATGACAATGTCCGGCACGGCAAAGTTGCTCAGGAGGACCTCCTCGGCATGCTCGCCGGTGCCTCCGCTGCGGGAAGACGAGTTCCTGACCGCGGTGATGTGGTAGGCGTGGCCGTCCCAGTACTCGACAATCATCTGGCAGCCAGCGCCAGCTTGCCAGTGAGGGGCCAGCCTGTAATACGTATCTGAAACATCCTGACGATCAAAGTTGACTCTCAGGCCGGGTTGGTCAATCGCGTGTCCAACTGCGCCCTGGAAAGCGGGAACGAGAAAAAATGTCCGGGGAGCTTGGGCCATTGTGAATGTGATGAGAGAGCTGCAAAATCTCGGGCAACAAAGGACGAAGAAAAAGAAGACGAAACAAAGGCAAAGGAAAAATAAGGATGAAGAGAAACTGGTGATGATCCACTGGCACTGCCTGGATAAGAATGAGAAACTGATGATTGGAATGATGGATTTGAGCTGGAATCGATGCGGACTTGAACATGTTTAATATACTCGTCCACATTGTCGTCTTTGTTCGGCTTGCCAAGACAAGCATCACTTAATTACACAATCTCGAGCAAATAGTGTGGAGATGTTGACCATGGTTTCGGGTTTCCTTTTTTTGGTACCAAGACATCCCTGAGTCCGTCAGATTACTTCCACAAGATCGTATAAGAGTGCTGTGCCTGTAAGCCTCAGACCAAACAAGCATGGCGGCACTTGCGGCGGCGACCGCTGAGGAAAGACATATGTGTCAGCAACCGCAAGGGAGCTAGATCAATACGGGACATCAAAGCGATACCAGAAGCCCTTGTCCAGTCCATAAACTCATAACCATCGACCAGTTTAAGAAACATGGCGCCGGCACAGATGAGCGCTACGAAAGGTCGCACCTAGTTATACGAGGCGCTCATGTCATATTCTCAAAACAAAAACAAAACAAAACAAACGCCATCGGGCCGGGTTTCTCTCAACCAGCCTTGATGCGTCTACAGTAGTCCCGTCCATGCTGGACCTGCCAGTCGCAGAGGTAAACTTCCATGGCCATGCCGATAAACCCAGCGACGCAGATTCCTCCGCTGTCGCTGACCGACGTGGCGCCCAGGCTGAACTCGCGGTCCTCGGCCGGCACGTTCTCCATGATCTCGGCAAACGTGTTGACATAGACAGCTCCGCCGAGCAGGCCCTCCCAAAAGATGACGACAAAGATGAGGTAGACCGAGGGGATAAAGTTGAGCAGCGCGTGCAGGGTCAGCAAGACGAGGTTGGCGACCTGCAGCAGCGACGGCAGATACAGATGGTGGATGCGGAACCAAGGCGTCGAGGACCGCGAGATAAAGACACCAACCTGATAAAGAAAGCCGTAAAAAGGGTAAAACGACCGGTACTCGGAGAAGGGGGATTCGTCCAGCGGGAACAGCAACGTCGGCGCGACCCCCTGGTTGATGGTGTACTCGGCCACGTAAACCAGCAGCAGCGGCAACATGTACGGAAAGAAGAGCGACCTCGCCCTCTGCGCATTGTCCCAAAACGTCACGCCCTTCCCGTCCTTCCGAGTCTTCTTCGCGGCGGTGGGATACGCCGTCGAGGCAACCGAAGGCCCAGGCGCCAGCAGGCTCGACGAAGCCGCCCCGGCGGGCACGTCCTCAAAACCGACAACCTCTTCTTCTTCTTCTTCTTCCTCTTCTTCTAGAGACGCCGGCACCCGTTCATAATCATCCTTCCTCCCTTCCCTCAGCGGGCCCCTAGGCAGCACGACGAAGAAGGCCAGCAGCATGACGCCCGGCAGCAGCGCGCTGACCAGCAAGCTCGACTTGACGCTCATGCCGATCCAGTCCGTCATGGCCACGTAGAGTCCCGCACCGACCAGGCCGGCGCCTCCGGTCCCGCTCCCCCAGGCGGCGAGGCTCATGTGACCGTAGTAGTGCGTCAGCCCGAGGAAGCTCAGCTCGCCCCCTCCCGAGCTGAAGCTGGCCAGGACCACGCCGACCATTTTTATCCCGACCGAGCTGTCGGCGGGGGTGAGGGCGACGAGCAGCATGCCGCCGGCCGACAGCGCGACGAAGACGAGGATCCGGACTTCGTAGGGGACCCGGTGGATGAAGTATGGCGCGACGAGCTTGGTCAGGAACGAGGGGAGGACGTCGGCCAGGAGGACGACGCCCTTTGGGACCGAGGCGCCGACGAGGTCCTGGGCCGCCGAGAGGAGGAGCACGTAGAGGACATTGTTTATTAGGCCTGGAAATTGTGTTTCAAGAGTGGTTTTATTAGACACTATTTTATATGTATATATATAACAAAAAAAATAGGGGTTGACTCTAGGGAAAATACCGAATAACCAGAATGCAATAATGACGGCCGTGTCCTGGTTCCGGAACAGGGACGCGAGCCGGGCACGGTAGAGGGACCATGATGACGCGGGACTGCCGGGGAGGGGCAGGGGGAGCGCGAGGAGGTTTGCGGACGAGGAGGAGGAGGAGGAGGACGGATTCATTTTGGGCACGGGAGATATGTCATGGCATTTCGAAACAGTGTGGTGAGAATGATTCTGGGGACGTAGTTTGCTGCCACTGCTGGGTGGTGGTTGTTGGTTGTTGGAGATGACAGAATGACGGACGATCCCCATCGTTTGGAGACGGAAAGGTCATTAATTAATTAATTACAGGGGGCCGCTGCGGGGGACACTCCACTGATCCTTGCCGGGACTTGGCACTGTTATACAGTAGTTAATTAATTAATAGGTAGTATTTATTTTGGGAAGAAACCCTAACCCTGTTGTGTGTTCCTGTTGTTGATGTTTTCATTGCACCGTCTACGATGGGATCTTTAAGTCTGCATTGAATAGACAAGAATGGTTGGGTGTCTGGTTGGATATAATAGGGTTGTCTATATAGACGCTAGGGTGCCCGCTGATGCTTTGAAATTAGTAGCAATTGAATATAATTTTCTGTGTATGTATGTGTGTGTGCTGGAAGGGGGGGGGGGGGCAGGGCAAGGGACGAGGACGAGGACGGGGACGAGGAGGAGGAGGAGGAGGAGGAGGGGGGGGTTCTTGCCGTGTTGATAACGAAGGGAGGGCGACATGTTGCAAGATAATACCTATTATTTGAAAAAGAGAGCGACCAGTACCTTCTGTGATTGATTTTTTCTACCCACTTAGCGACTAGGAGTCATCTGAGTTGAGTTGCTCTCTTTCTCTTCTCTTCTTTTTGATTTTTTTTTCCCCGACCTTCCCACAACTTATCTCATCATCGACATCATCATCATAGCAAGTTGCACCGCCGCTTGTCAAGATGGACCAAGTCGACTATTATCCCTCGCTTGATATGATGGAGCATAGCAACAACTACGCTGCTGACGAGATCATGGTTGAGGGTAATAACCCCATCAACAGCATTCTTGACTCGAACCACGGCGGTTATTCCACCGTCGAGAATATGGTTCAAGAGAATGGCTCCTTCTTTGGCACCATGGAGCAGAATGCCCAGCACACCGCCAACGAGATGGTGGTCGGGGGCAACAACAACCTCGATAACAACGCGATGAGCTCACACCACGGCGGTTACCCCGCCGACGAGATGGATGTGGCTCATGAAGATGATACCACTCCCTTCGACTTCATCATGGAGCATAATACCAATCAGACTGCCAACAACCCCATGGTTCAGTCACACCACGGCGGTTATCCCGCCGACGAGAATGTCACTTATGACGACAACATCCCCTTCGACTTCACGGGCCACGGCGGTTACTATCCCACCGGCGACTCCCAGGCCATCTCTGGCAACCAACCCAGCAACGGCGGCTACCCCGCTGCCGAGCATATGGCTCATGAGGATAACCCCGCCATGCCGATGATGGATCAGGCCGACCATGCCCTCTTCGCCATGCTCAGCCAAGGCGGCAACTTGAACTCCATCTCGCCGGCCATGAACCATCACAATAATCACATCGCTGGTATGATGGACCAAGCCTTCATGTCTCACCCCATCGCCTCGGGCGAGATGATGCAAGGCGTCAACTCCACCGCCAACATGGCTGGCCATGCCATGATGGCCTTCAACCCCCTCGTGGGTAACAAAGTGGGCCAATCCAGCCGTCGCGCTGTTGACAAGTGAGATGCCCCCTCCTACTTACAACGCTTGAGACTCGAGTTGCTAACAATCGGCTTTTGTATAAAGTCGTGTCAAAGAGAACGGCGACAGGCTTGCCTGTCCGTACTGCCCCCCGAAGGCTAAGACCATCCGCGACCAGCTTGCTCTCAAGGACCATATCCAACGTACGCATGGGATCTTCGAGGAAGGTGACAATTTCCTCACTACCACGGAGACCAATACCCTCATGCGCTGCAACCGCGGCCCCCTCGAGATGCTGCTCAACAGGGAGAAGCAGATTCTGCAGCAACTTTTGGCCAAAGCCTCGATCATTTCCCAGGACCTGCGCCTGATCCATCACTACCACTGGCAGCCGCAGGCACGCGACTTGCATGTCGGCGAGTGCAACGGACAAAAGATGGAGGTTGCCAATGAGATTGCCCGCTACCGCAAGGAGCTTCCCAAGCTCGCCAAAGAGATTCGAGAGATGGAGGCGACCCTGCGCATCATGAATGCTGGGAACGGACAGTCTCACGGAGGAGGACTCGGAGCTACTGGTAATCCCTAGTTCTGGTGTGATTTGGGGACCGCTGACACTGAAGTTACCTACTTACCTTTCTGACTACCTACGGTCAGGCGCGTCTTGGTACTTCACTCTTTCAGACATCAAATTCTGGCATGTTGATGAGTCCGTCAAGCGGCCCAGTGCGATCGGAGGAGAGGAGGAGAGGAGGACTCGGAACCAGAGTGGTAGTCTACCTATTCTAGTATCTCAGTCTACCTTATCTCGGTAGTAGGGACTTTTAGTACTTTTTCGTACGAGATTGATAGCTAGGTTGTTTTCTCTTCGCGAACCGCGGCAGAAGAACAAATATATATCTCCGTCCTCGCATTTAACGCCTCTCATTCTTTGTCACGTCTTGCTTTTATTGATTTTGAGTTTTCCATTGACCTGACACAATCACCATGCTTTTGATTCTCAGGCTCCTATGTAATGGGCCGCATCTATCTATTATTTTCAGATTTTGCCAGGCAATGTTTGATTATTCCAATCGACTCGACGGTGAAATCGTAACGATGATGCTAAGGACTGTTTCTACTTCTACCTACACTTGCATTCCAATGTCTGATTAGAAGTAATTCCCGAGAGGTTTTTGTTTTTGGCATGTACCTACCTGAGGAGAGATTATGGAGATCATGCACCCATTCTAGAAGATTGTCAATTCTCATTTTGAAAGAATAAATAATAAAAGAGCAGACACATGAAATCCTGCAAGATGGATGTTCTTTTGTCCTCAAAATCACACCGCCGTCATCTTGATGTTAACCAACACGCTGCACCTGGGTGGCGCAGCCTGTCAGCTTCAGCCCAATCATCAACACCCAAAAAGAGAAATGTTTGTGGGGAGTCGGGGCCGCGCCGCAGCATCTGGCCCTACCATCGGGCCTGTCGATCTTCAGATGCGGCGGCTTCAAACGGGGGGCGTGTTTCACACCCGCTCCCCAAGTGCCGGCCCCGTGGTCTGCCATGTCAGAGATCGGACGTACTCCTACAAAGAGGCCCTCCTCACCCGGACGCCCGCATCGAGGTCACCATGCAGTCCACTACCTATTTCACTGTTTCAGGCCTGTAGATTCCAAAAGGTCAGAAACAATTTGTCTTCCGGTCATGATGCTCTCCGCCATGGCTGCCGTCAACCGAACCCCCCGAGTCATCAATGCCGACTGGAGGCCACCGCCATGGTGAAGCTTTTCCGGTGACGATGAGCAAACCATATAAACAAAAACCGGCCTCTGCTTTTCCCAGAATGATCGACTGTAGATCCAGACCATCAGAGTAATTATCTAAACCCTCACATCTTTTTGAGTCTTGTCATTTTACCATACCTACTACCTACCTCTACCTACCTACTACCTGACCTTACCTAACGACCTACCTTTCTGATACCTAGGTAAACTTGCAGAGTTGCAATGGAATACCAACCCAACACCAGCTCCATCACCAGCGAGTCGGCGCCCCTGATCGAGCCAGTCGACTCCGCCAGCGACCAGGACCTGTTCATGGTTCCTCTCAAGAGACCCTCGCCGAGACTTCCCCCGTCGCGCTACCGCAACGTCAAGCCGCGCTCGCCTCCTAGATCTCCGGCCGCAATCAGCAAGCGATCCTCCCCTAAGCCATCGCACGATCATCACCAGTTCGCCGCCATGGCGTACCACACTCCTCCCCTCACGGGCGACGACGCAACCATGAAGCCCTTTGAATCCGCCCGACCGATCTACCGCCCCAGCAACAGCACCACCTTTTCTCCCCAGCTAGGAGGCAGCGGCGGCGGCGGCGCCACGAGCTCCATGATCTACAACTCGCCGCCAATGTCAACCGGCAACATGCCCAACTTTCAATCCACAGCTTGCGGCGGCGGCGGCGGCGGCGTCATGTCCCCCGACATGTCGGGTTCCCAGAGGAGTCACCGCTCGGGGGCACCCAAGTCGTCCTCAACCAGCGAGGACCACCACGAAGCCGGCACCGGCACCACGGCGACGCGGACCTCGGCGTCCCCCCGCCAGCCACTCTCAACCAAGGCCTCGTCAGTCTACGACTCCCCACCGCCCACAGCAGCAGCAGCACCATCCAAGCTCGACTCAAACCTCGATCCAGTCCGCCCGGCCCCCGCCGCACCCGAGATCCCCCCCTTATCCTCTCTCCGAATCCTCAACAACAAGCTAAAGTCGTCACCGTCGTCGTCCTTGAAGCCCGCCCCGCTCCAGGTCCTATCATCCCCAACGACGGGCCACCTGGCCCCGCCGGTGGACACAAACTGGACGGTCCCGGACTCGCCGTTTGAGCGGCTCTCGCAGCTCCGCGCGACGCGGGACTCGGCCTACGACCGGGCGCTCGAGATGGAGATCCGCAGGTCCGAGTGGAAGCACGTGGTCTACAGGTTCCCCGTCAAGGGGAAGGGGCACCGGGTCATTGAGAACGACCTGACCGAGTCGAGCCACGCGCGGCTGGCCGACGTCGCGAGGAGGAGCAGCGAAGGGTTCGAGGGCAACGGGGAGTACGAGCTGGCCGACATTTACAGGGTGCTCAGCATGGCGCACCTGCAGCTCATGGGGGAGATGAGGGTCGAGAGGGTGGGGGATTCAAACGGCGGGAACAGGGAGGGGCTGATGGAGAGGTTGGGGTTGGGAGGAGGTGGTAGTGCTAGTACCGGCAGGCAGGGGGGGAGGAGGGGGGCCTTAGTTGCATGAGGAGACATACCTAGGAGATGGGAACAACAAAAGGAGGGGGAGTGGAGTGGAGTGGGGGGTTGTTGACTTTGAGGTGAAGAGGGGTTGGGTTAATTACCTGGCTACCTACCTACCTTACCTAGATTGGATTTGGTTCAAATTGGTTTTTCTTTTCTGGTGTTTTTTATTATTATTATCATCCAAAGCGTTGCATTTAGATTTGGGAGTTTTGGGGGAGTTAGGTATACTAGGTCTTTTCATATGGGTCGGGTTAATAAACATGGTAGACTGTTAGGGAATATTAATACCTGTTTTGATGCAGCATCAATTTGGACACTTTCTGGTAATTACTATTCATCATCTCTACCTATCCTAGTTCCGGCATGAGAATCAAGGGGACCCTGCCCTGAAGGATTCATATTGGGATGCCACTTCAGCCTGTGAGGTCACATCCGGATGTGATGTTCTCTGTCCAATAGACTCATGCAGTCAGCTTTTATGCGGCCGAGATGCATCTGTGTAACCCCCCCTCCCCTCCCGGCAGCGCTGTGGCTTGGAGGGAACCCTCCCTAATGGCCAAGCTTCACTAGTCTCTGCCGTATTTGCCAGAGCAAGGATCGGCACTTCAAGATGGGTTTGTAGGTATACGGCCTTCATATAAAGCAGCGTTGGCTTCATCAGTGATTAGTAGCTGTCCTGATTTTGCTTAGCAGTTGCGAGGTTACCTAGGTGTTCACAATGACTTCTCTGGTGCTTCTTTGTCTCGCGCTGAGCCCTCTCCTGGCAGCCGCATCTCCAACTGTGCTTGACCGACATGACGATATCCAGGACACCTATGACTACATAGTTGTTGGTGCCGGAACGGCGGGGCTCACGGTTGCGGACCGCCTGAGTGAAAGTGGCCGATGTGAGCTCAGCAACGCGTGAAGCAAGCGATGCCAACTTTGCTGACATTCCTTAAAAGACACTGTGCTTGCGATTGAATATGGCTTCCTTGGTACGTCTTTGAGGCCCATCGGAAAGAAATACCTACCGCCGGACAATTCAACCTGACAAAAAAGGAACGCAGAACCCGATGGCCGCCGAGGAAAATCAAACATGTACAACATCACTTCGGTCCCGCAGGCAGCTCTGAACAACCGGACATTTTCAGTTGATGTTGGCTGCATCGTCGGCGGAGGCTCAGCTGTCAACGCCCAGGCGTTTCAAAGGGGAACAGCTCTGGAATATAATCACTGGTGCGTCTTGACTTCTACTTAGTTGACCTACCTGCTCTGGTAGGATTCGGAACCACACTGACCTTCAACCCAGGGGTGTCTTGACTGATGATCCTGACGGCGGCTGGGACTGGGAGGGTCTAAAACCATATTTCATCAAGGTAAGCAGACACCTACCTGGTCTATCAACTTACTCGTCAAAGTGACGCCACGCCGGTAATTGCTGACTTTCATACCTCCATCCCTAGGGTATCCAACTCGGCGCACCACCCCGTCCTGAACTCAGAGCCATCTACAACGTAACCTATAACCCGAGCGCCTACGGCACCAACACCAGCGAGCACAGCATTTTTGCCACGTTTTCCGAAGGTCATAACCCCGGCATTGGTAAGTTTTAGCCCTTAGAGCCATATCTGTTAAACGAACGAATGTCTGACATCAAGTTGCTTCCAGTCGTCTACTACAACGCGAGCCGGAACTTCCCCGGCATTGACCTCCCGCTCGACGGGTCGACGGGCACCAACGGGCTCTTTTGGCAGCCTCGCTCCATGATCCCGGAAACCTTCACCCGCTCCTACTCGCGCACCGGCCACTGGGACGATCTGAACCGGTCCAACTACCACCTCAAAACCGCCACACGCGTCAACAGGATCCTGTTCCACGGGAAGAAGGCCTACGGAGTGGAAATCTCCCCTCGCCCTCTCAACACCACCGCCGCCTCCTCCTCCTCCTCGCCTCTCTCTTATTCCAAGCTCTCCAAAAGAACCATCAAAGCCCGCAAAGAAGTGATCCTCGCAGCCGGAGCGATCCACACACCGCAGATCCTTCAGCAGTCGGGAGTCGGTCCCGCCTCGCTCCTCCGCGAAGCCAACATTCCCGTCGTGGTCGACCTCCCCGGCGTGGGTTCCAACCTACAAGACCACGCCTACCACCCAGCCATAGTCTTTAACTGTGCGTCAAATTATCTACCCTTCCCTCACCTCTTCTTCTCCTTTTGTGTTTTGAACTTCCCTTCCCCCAGCTTAACCAGTATGTACCTACCTTGCCTTAACTAACTTAACTCAACAAAAATCTCTAGACACCACCCAGCCCGTCACCCCAAACATCACCATCCCCAGCCTCCCCGCCCGCAACGAATTCCTATCCGGCCCGGGCCTGCTCCTCACCCTCGGGCTCCCCGTGATCTCCCCCTCGAGATACCAATCCCTCTCTTCCCACTACTCCTCCCAGCCCGCCAGCCAGTACCTGCCCCCCGGAACCCACCCCTCGGTAGTCGAGGGCTACACCCGGCAGCACGCGCTCTACACGTCTGCGCTGGCGAGCAAGAGCTTCACCCTGCTGGCCATGGGCTTCTCCAACTCGTCCTCGGCCGCGCCGCAGCTGATGCACGGCTTCTCGCGCGGGACCGTCCGGGTGAACACGACGCACCCGTTCGACGCGGAGCCCGTGGTCGACTACCGGTTCGGCTCGCACCCGCTCGACGTCGAGCTCATAGTGGAAAACATCAAGTTCGTCCGCCGGTTCTTCACCAGCAGCGAGTCGGAGCTGTACCGGTACGGGGCCAGGGAGGTCAGCCCGGGGCTGGAACTGTACGGGACCGACGAGCAGCTTAGAGGGTGGGTCAGGGCCAACGTCGTACCGAGCGTGTTTCACCCCGTCGGAACGGCGGCGAGGATGCCGAGGGAGTGGGGGGGAGTCGTCGACTCGGGACTGCAGGTTTACGGCGTCAAGGGGGTCAGCGTGGTGGACACGAGCGTTTGGCCTACTATTGTTGGGGGGACCACCAGCATGACTGTTTATGTGGTTGCTGAGAAGGTGAGTTCACAAACCCCCCAAAAAAAATGAATCATAAAAAAACTTTGGGAGAATGGGGAGAGTATTAATGATTTTACTAATTTTTATTTTTATTTTTCTAGGCTGCGGATTTGATCAAAGCGAGACAGTGACGATTATAAGCTATCTACCTACTACCTACAGTTTATCCATCATATATTGTTTTGGAAAGGGGAAAGAGGTGCAAGCTCGCGAGATAGGGAGTGCTATTAACAGATCACACACTCTTTTTGTTCTGTCTCTCTCTGTGTCCGTGTGTGTATGTGTGTGTTCTATCATTTAAATATTATGGGGAAAAAAATTTGTAATCACCTGCTCGCATAATGGGTACTTATTGCTCAAGGAGATCAACAAAAAGAGAGGCAAAAGTGAGGACGGAGCAGTCTAAAGCATCATCACCTCTATCCAATGATAAATCGTTATTCGTAAAAAATGTGGACTTCGCGGTACCGAAACCGGCTCCGCTAACCGGGCAGTGCCAGAAAGACTGGGGCCCTCCCCGAGATATTTTCTCGGCATCATATCCGAGAATAAGACAAGGGGGAAAAAAACAAGGGAAAAGAAAAATTATAAAATAAAATAAAAATTACTCATCAAGACAATTTCTTTTGTCTCTTTTAACCTCTATTTTCCAACTCATCCCTTCCAAACATGATATCCCTAAAACGAATAGGCCACTCGGCCCTCCGCGAGTCCGGCCTCCTCTCGGTCTACGAGACGGGCCCGGACGCCTGGCTCGTCATCCTCTCCCGAAGCTGCCGCATGTTTGCGTACGGAGCCAGCAGTCTCGTCCTCGCACTGTTCTTCTCCGAGCTCAAGGTTTCCGACGCAAACATTGGCTTGTTCATGAGCTTGACCCTCCTCGGCGACGTCGTGCTGACGCTCTTCCTCACCCTGGTCGCCGACCGCGTGGGCCGCCGACGGACTCTCTTTGCGGGATCCCTGCTGATGATCATGTCCGGCACGACGTTTGCGCTCTGCGAGAATTACTGGGTGCTGCTGGCGGCGGCCGTCGTCGGCGTCATCAGCGCCACGGGAGGGGACTTTGGGCCGTTCAGAGCCATCGAGGAGTCGGTGGCCTCCGAGCTCACCACGCCCGACACTAGAGCCGACGTTTTGGTGTGGTACGTCACCACGTCGAGTCTCGGTTCGGCAGCCGGGACGGCAATGTCCGGGAGGATCATCGACTGGCTGCTGGCCAAGGACGGATGGACGCTGCTGGACGCGTACCACGGGTGCTTTTGGCTGTACGCCATAATGGGGTCGGTCAACCTGGCGCTCAGTCTCGTCATGTCGGAAAAGTGTGAACTCGGGAAGGCTGCAAAGGCGCAGCAGGGTGCCGGGAATGAGAACGAGCCGCTGCTCGCCGAGGGACGACTCGAAGGAGAAGCTACCGAGGGAGAGTCAGCCAAAAAGGAAAAGTCGAGCTGGGTTTCCCAAATCTCGAGGGAGACTTTGGCAGTCATCTCGGTGCTGTGGTTCCTGCTGATGGTCGACTCGCTGGCCGACGGCATGGTCAGCATGTCGCTCACGACCTACTACATTGATCAGAAGTTCCACGTCCCCAAGTCGGCCCTCGGCTACATGCTGTCGGTCAGCTACCTCCTGGGAGGCTTCTCAACCATCTTCGCGGGGCCTCTGTCGCGGTACATTGGACTGGTCAACACCATGGTGTTCACGCACATCCCCTCGTCGACGGCCGTCCTGCTCTTCCCCTTCCCCAAGACTGTGAAACTCACCTTTGGGCTGCTCCTGCTGAGGGTGGGACTCAACAACATGGACCAGGCTCCCCGCGCGGCATTGATCGCGGCTGTGGTGAGGCCTGAAGAGCGCACCGCCGTGATGGGCATCACCGGCATGATGAGGACGCTGGCGTCCACCACCGGACCAAGCATAACGGGCGTCTTGGCTGACAACGACAAGTTCTGGATTGCCTATGTCGTTGCCGGTGCGCTGAGGCTTGCGTACGACTTTGGGTTGTTTGCCATGTTTATCAACATCAAGCTTCACAAGCACGAGCCGTCGCCGCCGGCCGATTCGGCGAACGGGAGGGACGAGGAGGAGGAGGCATCAAGGTAATCCAACCAATCCGGCAGCTTAGCTAGACGAGATCTGAATGTAATGATGTAAAACTTGCTTTTGGTCTTGTAATTTTATAGACAGCGCTCTCCCATCAATATATTGTTTTTTTTTTTTTTTTTAGTTGCCAATTCCAAGGTGCTGTTGATGTGTGGGTTGTCTTTGCAGGTATATTTGGGGATTCCAGCGGGGAAGTTGGGGACTCGCCTCAGAGTGGGGGGGAATGGGGGGGTGCTCGCACCGAGACAGCAGGGGATTCTTCAGCGCCGTTACAGCGGTTACCCCACCACAGTTGCGATCCCAAAGGCGCACTGTCCGGATTACTGTGCCGTATATATATATTGGTGGTTTCGTCATGACTTTCCCCGAAAAAAAAATGCCGACAGTAATTTCGCCCCCTCGACATTTGCTTTTGGAGAGAATGGCCTCAACACCATATGTCTGCAGCCGCTGCATCAGGGCCATGAGATTACGGTTGCTCCCGCGGGCAGCGGCTCCCCGCACAAAACGCCACCTTTCTCAGGCGACCAAACCTTCTCCCGCCGACCACGACGACACCTTCACGACACCCGACGAAAAGGCCAATGCCTCCTCGACGTCCGAAAATGTCGCTCGACATCCGAAACCGCCAGACGCCGAACCGGGTGCCATGACACGACGTCTTCAAGAAGCTACCGAAGAAGCCCTCTTCACTGGCGGTCGAGCGGGGCAGCGTGCCATCCAAGACGCCGGCTTTTCCTCAGAACTTAAAGACCAACTCCTCTCCAAGATTGCCGGCGCCAAATTCCAGAGCGAAAACGCCAGCGCCTTTGTCGAGGCAAATATACATTCGCGCCTCCCAGCGGCAGCGGGCGAAGGCACTCGGGCCACGGCCACGGCGCAAGCATGGACGGGCGAGGAATCACAGGAAGATGCTATTCTGCGCATGCTGAATGATGCGCACAAACCGCTGGCGCATGGACTAAGGGGCAAACCAAAAATCCCGAGACCGGTGGTGGACATGCGCCTGCGGAGGGATCCCGTCAGGAGCGCCGGAGAGAAGGTAGCAAGCGCGAGGGAGAAGGCTTCCGTTTACTCAGACATGGGCTTGAAGGATAATATTGGCCTGACGGAACAAGAAAGAGAAGAACTGCGGCAGGAGTTCCGGGAGCGCTTCGCCCCGTCCGCGCGAGCTATGCCAAACACGCTTTCCGGACTGGCTGCTCTGGCGAACGAGCGCATCGAAAACGCCATCGCTCGAGGACAGTTCAAGAACATTCCACGTGGAAAGGGGGTCAAACGAGACACGCGCGCAGACAACCCCTTTATCGACACCACCGAATATATCATGAACAAGATGATCAAACGCCAAGATATCGTTCCGCCGTGGATCGAAAAACAGCAGGAACTTCTCAAAACCGCCCAGGTCTTCCGCGCTCGGCTTCGGCAGGACTGGAAACGGCATGCGGCCCGCATGATTGCCTCGCAGGGCGGCACTTTGGAAGTCAAAGTCGCCCGCGCCGAGGCGTATGCCCGCGCCGAGCTGGTTTACAATCCCAGAAAACGCAACCTTGATCAGATTACCGTTCCGACTAACTCGACGGACGACCCGGTCATGGTCAAGATGCGCCAGCAACAGACCGAAGCCGCTGATGGCGTGAGTAATAATAAATCGTCCGAAATAAATCCAGAGGATGACATCCCCACGGTTCGTCCCTTTAGAGACCCAACCTGGCTACAAACAGAAGCGTCCTACCACAATCTCGCCATTTCGAACCTTAATGCCATCACCCGCTCTTACAACCTGATGGCACCCGAGCTGGCCAAGAAGCCCTACTTTTCTCTAGAGAGGGAACTCAATAACTGTTTCGCCGATGTTGCGCCAGAAATCGCCGAAGAGATCAGGATCAGGGCCACCAAGCCCGCGAGATCATTGGTCGATCATCCGTTTGGGGGGGAATCGAGGAAACGAGGAATCCTGGGAGGACTGGGCGGAGATGGGAGTGCAACCAAAGTCTGGGAGAGCAAAGAGCCGAGGTATGGGTTGAAGGAGTGGTGGGCGGATCTGTGGAAGAAGGATTGAGGAGTGTTGTTTACTTGGTTGACTGACCCATTCAGGGGTAAAATAAAGTGGGGCAGTGGCGTCACCTCTGTTCACCATATTTCTGATGGACACATATATGTATACTCGAAACCATACCCAAAAGATTATTCTTCAGGGACAACTTGTAATTATTTTCTGGCTGGTCCAACTGCCACTTATGGTTGAATATCGATGGTTTGGCCACATTTTTGAGCGTTCATCATTGTTCCACACACTCGGGAACACTTGAGTAAAATACTGTTCCCATCAGCCTGCACGAGGAACAGAATCAAGGGCCAGGTATAGTTTTTCTTTTTGTTATATGCTTTTTGATGTTCAGATTGTTTATTACCAAGAGCCTGCTAATTTCCCACAGGTCCTGTGGACGGGCAAGTCAGAAAGGGTATTTTACACCCAAATAACACCTGAAAAGTCACCTAGTTACTAGACCAGACCCCCTACAGGCAGGCCACACCCAATGTATCCTTCTTTCTCCACCAGCGGTTCAACAAAGCAATTGCTACCAGGACGAGTTCTCACTCTGAGGCAGGCGAGCTGTGCAACACGATCGCCCGTGACCGGTTGAACTTGGAATATTTCCCACGCAAAAAGAAAGCCAAAAGCCGAAAGAAATCATGCAAGTAATTATCAGCTTTAGACGGCAAGAAGCTTCCTGGGCACCAACTCTACCTTTGTTCGTCTCCAACACCTCATCGACCAGACACGGCCCATTGCTAACGACAGTTTTCTTTCAGTCAAAAGTTACGCCCTGCACGATCCTCAACATAACTTAGTAGACACTGTCCCGTCAGCTTCATCATGTCAGTTCATCAGCACCTTGGGTGCAAGGCCACCCACCCGGCCGACAGCAGCCGCAGCTGCGATGCGCAGTGCGTAGCGGGCAGCGTTTGGTGCAGCATGCACTGCCGGTGGAAGGGCTTCTTCGAGGGGAAATTGAACCACCGCAAAGTTTGGGACCTCGAGGGTCGGCTGGTTCCCTACCCCGATGATCCAAAAACGGCGGTTCATTGCTTCAATGTGTGGAGTTCGGTACTAGCCATACGCATCATCCTCGCGTCGCTCTTCTACAACCATCTCGAGATGGATTCCGGCCACACCCAGGCCGTCCGGCTCGTCGCGGCCCGGCGGGACATCCACGAGTGGAAGCTGCTGCAATTGGGCAGTCTGAACCATCCCGACATCAGTACTATGTTTATGTATCTCGAGCTGTTTACTAAATGGGTCTCTGAGGAGAAGTAAGTTTTTTTTTTTTTTTTTTTTTTTTCCCTCGTCGTCACGTTACTATACTCTCTTCTGATTTAATTATTGCATTACCCGGCCTCCTTCTAACTTGACGCTGCTCCTCAGCCCTCAAGCCTTCACGGAAGCGAGCCTGAAGGCGCAGCTCCAAGCCACCTGCGTCAAATACCAAGTCGCCGATTATTCCATTGTCGGCCCACCTGGCTCGGTCCCTCTGGCGCAGTGCATCTGCACAGCAGGTCAGCAGAAACCTGCATCAGCAACATGTCCGCCCGCACTCCACGGCTGGGTTCACCCTCGATCATGGCCGGCGCGGGCAAAAATTAGGAGAACTCTTCATGAGCAAACCAAAGAAGCTTTGAGGAGGAGGTTGATGCCTGCTGAGCGCCCTTCTTCACCCGCCGCCAGGGGGGGAAAATAACTGAGTTGGCAACGAAGGTTTTTTCCCAGCGAAAAACTTTATATTCTCGAGGAATATGATCGGCTTGTAAGTAAACATGTAGCTACTATAAACTAGCATCGGCATGTCCGACGTTTACGAGCCGTCGGTAAGAACCAGCTAACAGCCAATGCAGGCCCAGGACGAGCCATTGGAAAAGATGTGCAAAAAAAAGAAAAGAAAAAAGGAGAGAAGCGAAAATACTAAGCAGGCAAGTAATCATCTGGGACGGACCATTTGCCAGTTATAGGCCGTGGGTGGATTGAAGAACTAACACGCAACAGATGAATATCTAGGTAGCTTTATGCTCCGGGAAAAAGCTTCTAAATTTTTTTTTAAATTTTTTTTTTGGAGTTATTGACTTCCACCAAGTATTATTAGTCTAACGAGCGGAGAAACGTGATTGAAAATCACTTGATAATTAATAGTCTTTGTACAGTATATACATGGCTAGAAAACAAACATATGGTTTGGCTTGGTTTGATTTCTCTCGTTCCAGCGCGCACGGTTGGTGTAACTTGATTCCCCCCCCCCCCCCTTTTTTTTTTTTTTTCTTTTTTCTTTTGGTGCGGGCATACCACCACAGTCAAAAGCAAAGCACAGCAGACGGAAACCAAAGATAATAAAGTAAAATTGTCACAAATATTCGACAAAACTGACTTTGATACTCGATATCCTTTAGTACAAAGCTTCGATTGAAAAAGAATGAAAAAAATCAAGTTCCTAGGTATCAAAAACACAAAATTTCTAGTAAAGCAAATTCCATCCAACACCCCCCCCCCCCCCTTCCCCCGCTTAACAATCAGACACTGCTAATAATTTTCTACACACACACACACACACACACACACACACACACCAACTCAACTTAGGTACTTCCATCCTCCTACCACCAAGTTCCCAGTTCCTCCTCCGGCCTCTCAACCAACTGCCTCAACCCCTCGCAGACCTTGTCCAGCAGCTCGCCGGCCTCCTCCTTCCAGCTCCGAAACGTGACAATCTCAATCGTCAGCCTCTCCCCCCCCTCGGGCCGAGCCTCATAAAACGCCTGAATCTTCCACTCCCTCAGCGGCTCCTCGTAGGCGTAAACCGTCTCGAACCTCGCCCTCTTGTCCCAAAAGTCCAGCTCCTCGACGTGCGCGACGTCCTGATGCACGACCGTGTCGAACCACGGGCCCGAGCCCAACCCTGACCCTGACGCCGCCCCGCCCAGCTCTTCTTTCTGATGATCCCAGTCCTCCCCGCAGCAGTCCCTCAGGATCTCCTCGAGGCCCATGCAGTCGTGCTGCGAGGTCGTCATGTGCTGGGTCTGCAGCGACTCGAGCAGGTCGCGGCCCGTCCGGATCGGCGACGGGCCGTCAAACCTCACCCGCGTGGGGACGTACTGCCAGCACGGGCCGGCGATCAGGTTGGCGTCGGGAACGCCGGGGACGTCCCCGCCGCGGCCCGAGGCGACCTCGCCGAATACCACGTCGCTGACGCCTAGCAGGCGGGCGAGGGTCAGCGCCCAGGCCGCCGAGGGCAGGGTCGCGACCGTCACGTCGCGGCTGCGAGCCGAGATGTCGACCGTCCTGTGGATGGCGTAGTGGCGGCGATCCGTGACGGGCGTGTCGGGCCTGAGGACGGAGATGCCCTTGGCGCCCTCGAGCAGGTTGCGCCAGTAAGGAACGGCAGCCGGGATGGCGTCCTGCACGACGTGGTTGACAAAGGCGGAAAAAGGGTAAGAGGGCGAGACCGAGTCCGGGTCCTGGTAGAGCTGGTGCAGCTGGTTGATGAAGATGGGGAGGCAGATCTCGTCGTACTGGGCGTGCGAGAGGCGGAAGACGAGGGAGCACTCGGACCCGTTGGTGACGAAGAACCACTTGACGAACGAGGAGCCGTACGGCATCCTTGTCTGCGCGTCCAGCCGGGAGAGCTGGCCGGCGAAGGCCCCGACGTCGTCGTCAATCTCGTACTCGGCAATCTCGACGGTGAAGGGGTTGTCGATCACGACGCTGTAGCAGGTGCCGTCGAGGCGGACAAACACGGTGCGGAGCACCTCGTTGCTGGCGACGAGCTCCTGGCACGCGCGGAAGAGCTGCTTCTTGTCGACCATGCCCTCGAAGTGCATCAGCTCGTAGCGGATCGAGAAGCGGGGGAGCTCGACGGTTCCCCGGACGGCAATCTCCTGGAGCGGTCTGGCGGGGAGAACATCGAGTATCTGCCACTTACGGTTCGCGAGCGAATCCTGAATGCGGCCCATGAAAGACCTGAGAAGCAGAGAGAAAGGTTGGTAAAGGTTCTTCCTGGACTGGCGCGCGACCGACCGCTCCGTCTCAGTCTGCGCCGCAACAGTCGGCAAGGGCTGCATCACGTTAGCCATGTCGTAGAGGGTGCGGTTGCCAAACACCTGCGCGACGCTGAGCTGCATGCCGAGCTGGCGGGCCTCGGACGCAAGCTTCATGGCCGTGATGGAGTCGCCCCCACGGCTGAAGAAGCTGTCGCCGAGGAAGATCTTGTCTTCATCGATTCTGAGAAGACGGCTCCAGATGCCGCGGAGCAGTTTCTGCTTTGACGAAGTGGCTGTCACCGCGGGACCGCTCGAGGAAGCAGACTTCTTCTTTGGCACGGTAAAGTCAGGCTTGATCTTGGCGGACCTGGAGAGGACCTTGAGGGCTGGCCTGGCGTCGTCAAAGTCAAAGCTCGCCAGACGACCAGTTCGATAGAGGCGGGCACCTCCTGATCCGTGGGCGAGCCACGCGGGCCGTTCAATAGCGACCGCGGGAGCGACCAATTCCTTCTTGGTCTCGACCAGCAGCTCGCCAACGGCCCCGCGAGGCGAGGGCCGCTTGTAGTTGCCAGCGTCAGCAATCCAGGCAGCCTCAATCTCGGTCTCAGCGATTCCAAGATGCTCCAGATCGGCGCCAGTCAGCTTGGGCCTCCTGCTCAACGCCTCCAGCTCCTTCTTATCAGCGTCAGTCAGGCACTGCACAGCACCGACCTTGGCTTCCCTTGCATCGACCTCGCAAAGCTGATGAACAACGCTACGCAGCTGCTCCAACACGCGAGCCATGGTCTCCTTATCGACCGTCTTGGAGTCAAAACTTGCCATGACGAAGAAACCATCCGCAGAAAGCGAGCACACCAGCATCAGCGCGTACGTGTTGAACTTGAGGGCCTCCTGCGCCGCCTCGTTGTCGCCCGCTGGCACGAGACCGTTCGCAGGAGTCTTGTCATCGGCAGCCACCTCGCCAGCCGCAGGATGCAGCACGAAACCGGTGCGCAGCTCGCAAGCCTGCAAGGCGTCATCGCTGAGCTTGCGGATATGCTGAAGACCGGCATGCTCGTAGGGAATCTGTCCGACAATGTGCTCGGCGATGGCCTGGAGGTACTGCTCAACCGTGGCCTCGCGGTCGATGGTCACGCGGACGGGAACGGTAGTGATCATGGGGCCCTCAATCTCCTCGACGCCGACGATGGGGGCGTTACGGCCGGTGAGGGTCTCGCCAAACACAATGTCGCTGTTGCCGCTGCAGTACTGAGATGCAACCAGCGCCCAGGCAGCGCGGACCACGGTTGCGAGCGTGACGGTGACGCCGGGCAGGGTAGGAAGCTTTCTTCCGTCGAGCTTGATGTCGACCTCGAGCAGCGAGTCCGCTTGAGTCTGGTATCCCTCAAACGGAAGACGAGGGAACTGGACTCCGGTGGCGCCGTCGAGCTGCTCACGCCAATAAGCATCGCATCCGGCACGATCCAGTCGGTTGTCGAGATAGTCGATGAAATGCTTGAACTGGGCAGCCGGCTGACGAGGCGTCACGCCTTGGTAGGCTTGGTTGACGCGGTCGACCACCAAGGGCATAGACCAGCCGTCGTAAAGCGCGTGGTGCATAGTCAGAACGAAGTGGAACGCACCGCGCTCGCGGATCATGGCGAACCGAACGAGCTTCGTGCCGAGAGCCATCTCCTCGTCGCGGTCCAGCTCGAGATACTGAGCCAGGGAGCTGGCCGAGCGCCACGTGATGGGTTCCTTTACGAGAACCTGCATGAGGCCGTACTGAGATACCTGAACGATGCGGGTGCGAAGAATCGGCGAATCGGCAGCGACGGTCTCGAATGCGCTCTTCAACCGCTCGGCCGACTCTGCGTCATCCATCTTGAGCACGCGCTGCGCGACGTACGCCTCCTTGACCTTGGCCGACAGGGCCATGAGAGCCTCCTGAAGAGGTGTGCAGGGATAAACATCCTCAACGTCGGCCTCGTCCACATTGCAGAGCCTGCTCGTCTCGGCCTTTGCCTCGGGTGCTGACCACCCCTTGGCGATGAGACCAAAAGGCGGAATCTCGTTTGCGGAATCACCGGTCTCGGATGAGGCCTTCTTGGCAACAACAGCCATGTCGCGCAGGACCGGGTAGCGGAAGACATCGGCAACAGTCACGCTGATGCCGGCAGCACGAGCGGCGGGGACAAGCCTCATGGCCCTCAGGGAGTCTCCGCCAAGGGCGAAGAAGCTGTCTTGAACTGAGATGGTGACCTGGTCTCCGAGCAGCGACCTCCAAACCCCTGCAAGCAGGACCTCCATCTCCGTGGAAGGAGCCGCACCCTCAGTGCTCTGCTGGTTTTTCCTCCTCGAGCTGTCGCTGATCTGCTCGCGGGTCATGGCAGCTCCGAGAGCACGAAGCTTCTTTCTGTCGATTTTCGCTGACGGAAGAACAGGCATTGCGCGGAGGGGGATGTAGGTGGCGGGAACCATGTAGCGGGGGAGATCAACAGAGAGCTTCTCTTCAATACCAGACAAAGCCGCCAGCAGCTCATCAGAAAAGATTACTTCGTCCTCCTTCTCCTCCTCGGTGCCCTCAGCGTCAACCGACGCCGCGCTCTTTGTGTCCGACTCAGTGAGGAATGCCACAAGCGTTGGCTCAGCCCCCAAGGGTTTGATCACCTCGGCAGCGATCTTGATACCGCTCGGGAGATGGCGCCGCAGGTGGTGCTCAATCTCAACCAGCTCGACGCGCTGGCCGCGGAGCTTGACCTGGGCGTCCTTGCGGCCAACAAAGACGATATCTCCCGACCCGTCAGCGTCGTACCGCACGAGATCGCCAGTCTTGTACATCTTGCCAGATCTTCCCGGCGTGGCCCCGTGCCCGGCAACCAGGAACGCGGGGTCGTCAATAAACACCTCGGCAGTCTTTTCGGCCTCTCCAAGATACCCCAAGCCGACGACGGGGCCTTCCACCAGCAGCTCGCCCACTGATCCAACGGGCACGAGGCGATCGTGGTCCTCGGGGTCAACGATCCACCCCACGGCGCCGACGCCTTTACCGATGTTGCCGGTCGTGAACTGCTTCCTCTCGTCCTTGTTCCTGGCAAAGGTGTTGTTGACCGTGCAGCCGACAGTGCACTCGGAAGGACCGTAAGCGATTATCACGCTGGTCTTTCCCTTGCTCCACGCAGCCGCATCAGCAGCCGAGACGGCCTCGCCGCCCAGCCCCAAGACGTCCAAGTCGGCAATGACGGCCGGATCGAGGACGCGCGCGACGCTGGGGGTCATGTGAGCCATGTTTGCTCCGCTGGCCACGATGGCCCCGCCGAGATCATTCATGCGGTCCGCGTCGGACGGGATGCAGATGGTCCCGCCGACGGCGAGGGTGCACAGCATGCAGTCGATGCTGACGTCGAAGGCGTAGCTGGCAAACTCGAAGCACCTGGTCGAAGACCTGTACCCGACAGCCTTGGCCCGGGGTATTGCGCCCGAAGTGAAGTTGGCGTGGGAGACCACGACGCCCTTGGGCTTGCCGGTGCTGCCGGACGTGAACTGGATGTAGAGCGGGGAAGTGACTGTGGGGATGGCGGGGAGAGGTGCGAGGTCCTCCTGCCGTATCTTGGAAAACGACTGGAAGAGCTCCTCCGAGACGGTGACGACCTGGCCTCCCTCTGGCAGAATCCTCTGGGCGAGCTCGGTCTGGGAAGCGGAAGCCATGACCACTTTGCCGCCTGTCTGTTCGACCATGACGCGCAGCCGGCCTTCGGGCTGGCTGGTGGGATCTGTCAGAGCAAAGGCTCCACCGGCTTTCATGATTGCCAGCAGGGCGACGATGGTCCAGCGGCACTTTTCGAAGCAGAGAGGGACGTTGGTGCCGACCGTGATTCCCAGAGAGCAGAGGTGGTGGGCGAGGCGGGTAGACATCAGTTCCAACTCGGCGTATGTCCATGCGCCGTCCCACGAGGAGAGGGCAAGCTTGTCTGGGTTGGCGTCGGCTTGCTCAGAAATGATATCCTGCATTGTCCTGTCGATCAAGGGTGGCAGTTCGGCGTTCCATGCCCATATCTGGTCCAAGTCACGGGGAAGAGGATCGAGCAGGGATGAGAGGGAGGTTGTTGGAGATTCAACAATGGTGGTGAGGAGCTCGATAAAAGTGTCGAGCCTGTCATTGGCCTGCTTGGCCGTGAGGGCATCGGCCTTGGTGGTGTTGCTGCTGGGCCAAATGCCTTGGAGCGTGAGAGTCTCGGCTTGTCTGGTGACACCGAGCTGAAAGAACCACTGAGGCCATGTCAATTTCATGAAACAGGAATGATAAATGCTTACTACGGGGGCTTATGGAGGGGGGACACATACGTTTGGGCTGGCATCCTTCTGCGAGGATAATGGTGCATCCAACTCATCATTAAAAAATAGGTAAAGCACTCCTGGCCTGGCGATATTGGTTGTGGCTGACTTGATAGATGCGAGGCAGGTTGAGACGGGGTCTTTCTTCGTCCTGTTCAGCTCCAGGCCGAGGGCAGATAGTGAGAAGCGTAACGGCGTCTCGGTACCACCCAGTGATCGGTGACCCCAGGTGAAGTGCTCCACTCGGTTGTCGTCCCCTCGTTGCCTCTGGAGGAGAAGGGCCCAGGCGAGGATGAGAGCGTCCAGTGCGGATTCACGGGCTGAGATGGTTCTGGTGACGGACTCTAGGGGAGCATCGCTGCTGTTGAGTTGCATGGCATCGCGGCTGCGGAGGCCGGCATTGCCCAGGCCCGGGAAACCAGGCGCATGCTGTGCAAGATGCATGATGCCGTCTGTGTATGCGTGTGTATATATCTGTTGCCGCGGGGCGGTTTTTTCTCTCAGGGACTCAGGCCTCTCTAAGCCCTGATGCCCTCAAGCGGAGTGAGGTATATTAAGAGGAGCTGGCCCTGTCCGGCAAAACAACACAACCAACAATTTATTATGAGGAGAATTTTACTATTATTATTTTTTTGCGCTTCTCGTTAAAAGGTGAAAAATGGTGTGGGAGAGATAAAGAAAGGAAGCCGTCGGATGGCCGAGAAGGAAAAAAAGGACATGCACATGGCATTTTTCTCCCTCTTCTTTCGACCTCGTCTTCCCATCGTCCCACTCCTTTCTTGTGCACTGGAGGGTCCCCCCGGAAGGGAGGGGAGATGCCATCACTCCATCACTCGATTGAGCTAAGGCATCCGTCCCCGGTCCTGGCTTGACCTCTCGACACGACGCTACCGAAAGATGGGACCCTCCTTCACCTTTGGCCCCGCCCAAGGGTGCCGGCGGTGCTTGGCCCACTCGTCTCCAATACGTACGTACTTAATAATACCCGCCTTGGCCGATTTTGTCGGCTTTGTGAGAGCTTGGTGGCGGCTCAGACGGAGGGAAGGAGATCGGCACAGCGATTACACATCTCTAGTTATTACGTCGACACCATCGAGCTGGAATAATGCAATATGTACAACGACATTTATATGCATGTATGCGCCACACCCGCTTCGGTAACGGGTTGGGGGAGAAAACGGTAGCCGGGTGTCGTCCATCATGGTTAGGAACGAAGAGGCAGGTAATCTTGCTCCACACATGGTCATGTATGCGTGTATGCGTGTATGTGTGTGTGTGTGTGTGTTTGTGCGCGCGCGCGCGTTGCGTTCGGTGAGCGGTTATGCATGCATTCGATCTAATAACGGCTGGATTGGCACGCTATGGGAGAGGACACCGACAAGTTCGCCGCTTCTTGTTTGACCGAGGTTCACAAAATGTGGTTCATTGGAGTGGGAGGGAGCTTGAGAACTTGATGAGATTAGATGGCGCCTGGTAATGTGATTGGTCAATTGGTTCTTGGCCCGCTTTTGCAGACTTTTTTTTTCTCGTGCCATCGGCAAGTGACGCATGCGCATGGCAAGCAGGAGTGACATTTGTTCGCACTATGTGGAGTTCCTAACCCACAGGGGTGCATTCTCACCCTGCAGGGGTTGAGACATGGGGAGGACGGATCTGATAACTTTAATGCTGCGGCCTAGCGGAGGAGTGAGAAACATGCATGGACTCTGGCACTTCGAATTTTTTGTTTTATTTTTTTTTTTTAAAAAAAAAAAAATTTAATATTTTTCTCATGTTGATATCTTTCTTTGAAAAGTCATCTCGCTCCTTAAGTGATATATTTTAATTACGCCCATGTTCACCTTTACCATGTGTTGCCCAATTCATTTTACACAACGTTACCAATGGCTCCCGAATTGCAAGTATAAAGACCTGTAATAATCGTATTCTTCAAGCAAACTTGATGCAGATGCACACGAATTATCCCACCAAAGTATGAAGGAGTTAGAGAGACATAATTACCACAACCAAAAAAAAAAAAAAAAAAAAAAAAAAAAGAACCCCTTTTGCAACTGCCGAACTCGGAGAATATGAGTGACTGACAGGTCTCGCCGTCTCGGGGCCAACCGCCCTCAACTTGGCAAGATTTTAAGTTTTAAATTGATGGCAAACCGTTCAAGTGGATTTCGATCTGTGGTTCCAAGATGTTGCCCACGTTCGAGTCATATATAAGCGCGTTACGCAATCTTTCGATGGCAAAGATCGCCCGAATGGAGGGGAAAGGCCACTAGTAACTGTTGACTACACGTTTGATGTTGTCGGGTGCGACGTCAGTGGATGTGATCGTCGCTGAGAGCATTGAAAATGGACGCTTGTTCTGCAGTTGAAAAAAAAAAAGGTCGGTGATGTGCATTTTAATTTGTTTCATAGAAGGCTACCTGTTCTTATGCCGATGAATTATACCTTAACTCCTCCAACGGATTACGCGTGCCTGCATCCGACGTGGGGTTTTTAGTAGTTAGAGAGATGTAGGGAGCGACGTTTCAATTCGTGGGCTACATATGTTGCGCGGTGTCGTGGCCGTTCGTCGCTGTGTGAGGTGAAAATAAAGCCTTTCTTCCTTTTCTGTCACTTTGATCAATCCCATCAAACTTGAATCTGCAGACTCTACACATTATTATTATTATTTTGTTTGTTTCCTGTTCACTAGGAATAACAAAAAAACATGCCATTCCTTGTTCTTCCTGCCCTCATCCCCGACATTCGGGCCGTCTACGATGTCTACTTCTCCGCCTTCGCTGCGGACCCCTCCGGCAGCCGTCTCCTCAAAATACTGTTTCCAAACACCACGAGTTTTACCTCGGAAGACTTCCGCCAGGCCCATACCGATGGGACGCTGAAGTGGTGGCACGCCAGCGAGACGCAGCATACCTTCAAATGCATCGATTCCGAGTCCGGCAAGGTCGTCGGCATGGCCCTCTGCGACGTCTTTGTGAAACCGAGGACCGAAGAAGAGAGACAGGTCCCCGAAGTTGGATGGTTGACGGGTGAAGAAAAGGAGAGGGCCGAGACGGTCTTGATGAAGCTTTGGGGAGCGAGAGAGAGAATATGGGGCGGCCGGAGCTACATCTGTAAGTTATAATAATGTTCCTAATTTTTCCATGTCCTCGCACTGTCGGTGCTGTGAGATACCATATGGAGATTGTAATTCGCGAGCAATCCTGATACTCCATCTCAGATGTCCACGCCTTTGCGGTTGATCCCGAATACCAGGGTCTTGGTGCTGGCTCGGCCCTGATTCAAGGCATTATCGATCTGGCCAACAGCACCAGCTTGCCCATATATCTCGAGTCCAACCCGGAGGCCGAAGCTATTTACGCAAGGAAGGGATTCCGCAGAGTGCCGGCGGATATTGCCGAGGTGGTACACGAGGCGGCTGTGCTAGGAACTGAGAGCGACGTTGAGGTGCCGCTCATGGTGAGGTTCCCGCAGGGCGTGTATCCCAAGAGGGTCGGGAGCAAGACAGTCGGAGAGATGTGGACAGAGTGGGAAGGAGAGACGAAGCTGAGGCCAAAGATGGCACAGGCACCTACACAGGAACTGAGGGTGTGAGTGTTTTCATCTATATCATGAGTTACACAGTAATTACATCCCAACCCAATCTTTGGAATTCAAAGCCTCGACGATCAATAAATCGACTCGAAAAATTGATGTGATATTTGGGTGTTCTGTCATGGCATTTCTATTGGCACCATACCTATGCACCTAGGCCCTTGTCTCAGCCAAGCCATGTGTCGCGCCTTTTTCTAAGGATTTGCTCAAGCACATACTTCTTGGAAAGTGATGACAGGGGGTCTTGGACATGAAATTTTTTTTTTTTTTATCAGATCATCTGATAATGCACTTGTCAAGAAGCTAACAGTTTCCTGATGGAGAACGTGGCGGCTTGGATTTGGAACGTCATCGGCCGTATCCTCCAGATCCGGCGAAATCACCGGAAACAAGGACCCCCAAGATGCAACCCAAGACTTGAGGTTGGTGGTCTGGTGATTAATGGTAAATAAACGTTGACAAAGAATGATTCTATCCAGCTCTGAGAGAGGCTATTCAAATTGACCAGAATTTCTTGCCATCTTCAAATCGAAGGTTTTTTTTTAAATTCAAACCCCTCGGTCTCAACGTATGTCATGAACCTGGCACCAATTTTTCCAACTTATCTCTGATGGGATGCATGAACGGATGATGGATCCTAATCAAGATCATCAGACGACAACTCCACACCCACGTTGCAGGGGAGCAAAATGGCTCAGCGATGGTTCGTTCCGACCGTGACGCCAGCGGAAAACACCGCATCTGATAAGTTTAATCCTGGGCAAGGTCCACCCTCACAGTGTTCCGCACTCCTTTTGTCTCGACGGATGGGGGCCACTAGATGTGGGTCCTCGACGGCGACCGAGAAGAGGGCCAAGTCGGGTCGGGGAAGGAAGGTGCAAAAAGATGAAGAAAGAAAAGTAAAATGATGTTGGGACAAGACGGATAAAAACCTGTTCTTGGAAACAGCAGCATGGTGGGGGCATAAATTTGAGTTGCATCGCCTGTGATTGTCCATGCGGAGGTGTGGTTGCTCCGTCGGCAGTGGGGCCCACCACACGGAGCTTTGCGGGCTAAAGGGAAATAAATGTTTATCTGATCCGACCAATTTCGTTATCAGATCCGCACTGCCAAGCCCGGCATCGGGGTTCATTGGCGGGTTGGTGATGGCCCAAAGAGCATTCAAGCCGACGGCATCCACCATCCACTCCCGCTCCCTGTCAGACCCCACCCCTTGTCAGTGACACATACCCACCGCAACAGAAACAAGCAAAAGTTAAAAAAAAAAAAAAAAATTCGAATGGCAAAATGCTGTGTTGCGTGCGGATCGGCACGCGGCGAGGAAAGGGGTACATTGTCAAGTCCCTTCACTCTGCCCACAATGTCCTGTTTGACATTCTCCCCCTTTTGAGGACCTTTCAGGCTCGATGCTGCCAAGACGAGAAGGAAATCACAACGACAACAAAAAAGCGTTGTGTGGTCTTTCTTTTCCGAGCAGAAAGTGGCTTGGTTTGCCTGGACCAAGCAAAGAGCTTCAAGCAAGCAACCTCGCCTTGAACCTCGACTCTGAACTTATCGGCAGCCCCAAACCCTCTTTACACCGAGGGCATTCTGGGCCTGCCGTAGCTGTAATATAATTTATATCTAATCCGGGCAGGCACGCAGCCAGAAAATACCATGGCCTTGGACACTTCTGAAGAGAAGCACCCAGTCAGCGCTGTAGGTGCCAACGTCGACAGCGAGAAATCCGCGTCAGAGTCTCCTGCACCCGCCGCTCAACCACCCGCAACGGGGGTAAGTACCTTAACCATGGTCCCTATTCCCCTTTTTTGCCCATGCCCCTTTAGTTGCTCCTGAATATATCAGCCCACGCTGCCTACATACTTACCTACCTACCTTATCTACGGCTGTTGAAATTATCCCTTTGGACTCATCACGCACTATACTCACACTTTTTTTCCCTCCAGGGTCTCTTCGCCTACCTTCGCATCTTCGTCTCAGCCGACCCAACATGGATCGACGTCTGTCTCCTCATCACCGGCAGCATCGCCGCCGCAGCAGCCGGCATCCCCTTCCCCCTGATGGGCATCCTCTTCGGTGAGCTCGTCGACAACATGAACGACGCCACCTGCGCGGCGGACGGAACTGCTTCCCCCAACGTGAATGCCGACCCGTTCGCCTACGAGCACTCGATCAACGCCAAGGTCCTCAAGCTCGTCTACATCGCCATCGCCGCCATGGTGTGCATCTACGTCTACGTCCTTTCGTGGAGTCTGTTCAGCCAGCGCTTGGCCCAGCGTCTGAGAGCCAAGTACGTCGGCGCGCTGCTCCGCCAACCTCCCGGCTTCTTTGACGCGCGCGCCGCCGCTGCGGGTGAGGTGTCAACCCGCCTGCACGCCGACATGACCGCCGTGCAGGCCGGCACCTCGGAAAAGGTCGGGGTCCTGATTGCCAGCACCAGTTTCTTTATTGCGTGTTATGTCGTCGCCTTCATCAAGCAGGCGAAGCTGGCCGGCATTCTCGTCTCAATGGTGCCCGCCTTCTTGCTGATGGCCATGGGCGGCGGATTCTTTGTGCAAAAGTACATGGCCAGGGCAACCGAAAGCAACGCAGCTGCCTCCAGCATTGCCGGCGAGGCTTTGCAGCACGTCGCTGTCGTTCAGGCGTTTGGCGCCGCTCCGAGGTTGGAGAGGAAATTCGCCGAGCACGCTGCTGTTGCCCGTGACGCAGGAGCCAAGAAGGGGCTTGCCGCAGGTTTCCAGTCCGGCATGCTGTACTGGATCGCCTACTCGGCGAATGCTCTCGCCTTTTGGCAAGGCAGTCGGATGGTCGTCGACATGATGCGTGGAAAAGGCAGCGACACGGTCGGACAGATTTACACCGTGGTCTTTTTGCTGGTCGATGGTTTGTTTATCCCCCGAACCCCTTATTGGCAACCCTGAAATCTTGAAAGTACTTTTTTACTGACCAAATAACCCTCCCTCTAGCCTGTGTATGCCTGGGAAACATCGCACCCATTCTCCCCATCCTGGGAGGCGCCACTGCCGCCTTCCAACGCCTCATGAGCGACATTGAATCCCCTTCCACGATTGATGGAACCTCCGACGCTGGTCTTACCCTCCCCGTCGAAACGCCCGGCACGCTCGAGTTCCGCAACGTCTCATTCACCTATCCCTCCAGGCCGGGGCAGCCCGTCCTGCGCAACGTCAACCTCACCATCCCAGCAGGCAAGCACACCGCTCTGGTCGGTCTCTCGGGGAGCGGCAAGTCCACCATCGCTTCGCTCGTCGCTCGCCTCCAAGACCCAGACCAAGGAACCATCACGCTTGACGGCCACGACATTCGCGACCTCAACGTGCGCGGCCTCCGCAGCTTCATCTCCCTCGTGCAGCAGGAGCCTTCCCTCCTCGACCGCTCCATCCTCGAAAACATCGCCCTGGGCCTCGTCAACTCTCCCAAGCCGGAGCATCAGGCGCTGAAACCCATCCTGCACGGTCCCGAACTCGCCGACCTCGTCAAGAACCAGACGGGTGCGCTCAACCTCCCTCAAGAAGCTCAAGCTGCTGCTACAAACTCCAACAGCCCGCTCGTGACTGAGATCCTTAACCTCGTTCATTCTGCTGCTGAGCAAGCTGATGCGCACGGGTTCATCGCTCTGCTTGAGAAAGGGTACGCCACCTCGGCCGGTCCGAAGGGCACGCTTGTGTCCGGCGGTCAGCGTCAGCGCGTCGCGTTGGCGAGGGCCCTCATCCGCGATCCCAAGATTCTGCTGCTTGACGAGGCCACCTCGGCCCTAGACAGCGCCAGCGAGAGGCGCATCCAGGCCGCTGTCGAGGAGGCAGCCAAGCGGCGAACAGTCATCAGCATTGCGCACCGGCTGAGCACCATCAGGAACGCCGATAATATCGTCGTCTTGGAAGCGGGACAGGTCATGGAACAAGGGACGTACGATGAGCTGATGGCAAAGGAGGGTGGTCTGTTTAGGTCCATGGCTGCTCTGCAGAGCCTGGGAAGCTTGGATTCTGGAAGCGAGCCTGAGAAGAAGGAAGTCGAAATTGCAAGCCAGGATGGAAGCGAGGAAGAGACCGTGGCTGAAAAGAGGGCCGTGTCCGAGTCGGTGGGTGACAAGTCCTCCGAGGGCAGAGAGCAGGAGAAGGAGAAGGAGAAGGAGAAGGAGGTCGGCTGGGGCAGCGTTTTCGTTGCCCTCGCTCGTCTGGTCAAGCCTTCGTTTTCCTGGCTCGTCGTTGCTGTCTTTGCGGCAGTCATTGTGGGCGGCACGTTCTCCGGATCCGGGTTGATCTTTGGTTTCACGGTCGGCGGCCTGAACCCGTGCAGCAACTCCCCCGAGCGCATCCTCGACCTCGGCTTGTTCTTTGGCGGCTTGCTGTTCATGCTGGCGTGCATCGAGCTCCTGGCCAACTTCTTCGCCTGGTCCTGCTTTGGTCTCATCGCCGAACGGCTGCTTTACTCCGTTCGGGTCCTGTCGTTCCGCTCGCTCATGGAGCAGGGCGTCCAGTGGCACCAGTCCGACGGGCGCAACCCGACCAAGCTCTTGGACATCATCACCAAGGACGGCGCGGCCATCGGTGGTCTCGCCGGCTCCACAATCGGAACCGTCTTCTCCATCATCGTCAACTTTATCGTCGCCATCATCCTGTCCCACATCATCCAGTGGAAGATTGCCATCGTCTGCCTGTCGGTCGTTCCCATCCTCCTCGGCACCGGTTTCATGCAGCTTCGCGCTCTCGCCCGGTATGAGGAGCGCCACGCCGAGGCCTTCTCCCGCGCTACGGGGGTTGCGGTCGAAGCCGTCCAGTCCATCAAGACGGTCGCCGCGCTGTCGCTCGAGAGCGAGGTGATGGGCTCCTACTCCCGTCTCCTCAAAACAACGCGCGACGAGATGGTCCGCGCCGCGGCATTCACCAACGTCTGGCTCGCCATCTCAAACAGCATGTCCTTCCTCATCTACGCCTTCGCCTACTGGTGGGGATCCCAGCGCATCATGGCGGGCGAGGCCAACCAGACCCAGTTCTTCATCATCGTGGTGTCGATGCTCGTCTCGGCCCAGCTCTGGGGGCAAATGTTCTCGCTGGCCCCGGAGTTCTCCCGCGCCCGCACCGCCTTCTCCCGCATCCTCGCCATCATATCCCTGGGCTCCGACAACACGATCGACTCCAAGCGCGGTCCCCAGTCGTCCGACTCGCCCGCCGGCCCGACGGGCGATATCGAATCCTCGGCGGCCGGCTCCTCGTCGTCGTCGTCGCAGGCCCTCGACGACTCCTCCAAGCCGGGAATCCAAATAACCTTTAGCGACGTCTCTTTCTCGTACCCTTCCAGGCCGGACCACCCCGTCCTCAACTCGGTCTCCTTCTCGATCCGGCCCGGCCAGTTCGTCGGGCTCGTCGGCCCCTCGGGTGCGGGCAAATCAACCATCATGTCGCTCGTCCAGCGGCTGTACCGCCCCACGGCGGGGTCCGTCCTGCTGGACGGCGTCGACGTCACCTCCCTCGCGGCGTCCGGCTCGTTCCGCGACGCCGTCGCGCTGGTGCCCCAAGACCCCGCGCTGTTCGACGGGAGCGTCAGGTTCAACGTCGGGCTCGGCGCGCGGCCGGGACGCGAGGCCACCGAGGCCGAGATCGAGGAGGCGTGCAGGCTCGCCGGCATCCACGACGTCGTCGCCGCCATGCCGGACGGGTACGCCACCGAGTGCGGCGCCTCGGCCTCGCGGCTTTCGGGGGGCCAGAGGCAGCGGCTGGCGATCGCGCGGGCCCTAGTCAGGAGGCCCAGGCTGCTGCTGCTGGACGAGAGCACCAGCGCGCTCGACGCGGCGAGCGAGGCCGCGCTCCAGCAGGGACTGGACAGGGTCATCGCGGCCGGGGGCGCCACGGTGCTCGCCATTACGCACAGGCTGCACACCGTGAGGAAGGCCGACACCATCCTCGTCGTCGAGGGCGGGAGGATCGTCGACAGCGGCACGCACGCCGAGCTCATGGAGAGGAGGGAGAGTTACCGCGTGAATGCCATGCAGCAGATGCTGCAGTAAGTATCGCGAGGGAAAACGAGAATCTGTATAGGTACCTAGGTACATAAAATAGAAGCTTATACCTAATATTATAAAACACAATAAACCTTTTTTTTTTTTCGTCTCCAATTCATCATTTATTTGCGTTTGCTTTTATTTGTACAAGGATGAATAGAAATTCAATCATGATCATAATAGTGAACAAGGAGGGATTATAGGCCCCCTGCTCTACAAGTCTAAAAATCTTCAACTGCCATTTTTTGGGTTGTGTTTTTTTTTTTTGAAAAGGGGGGAGGGGGGGAGCAACTATGTACCAAATCAACGTTATGTAATGATCCATCTCAGTAACAATATTCCATAACAGAAAAAGGTCATATTAAAAGACTCCATGTGGGAATTATTACCTTATCTTGCTGCCGCTTACTATGATACAGATACCAAAACTACCTTTTTTTCTCCTTGTTTTTTAGTGTTGCCATATCACAGTTAACCAGAGCATACCTACCTTATCTATTGTATCTTCTTTCAAACACCGACTCTTACTTTCACTCTTTCTCCATCACCCCCCAAAAATAATCGTTTCCCAGAGATGCTAAATAGAAAGAAACAATATTTAATACGAAGAAATTAAAACAAATAAGCGAAATCCCCCTTGGGAGTCAAGCTTTTTTTTTTAAAAAAAAAAAAAAAATTCTTTTAAAACAAAAATACCTCGGTAGGCAACCCACCTACCTAGGTACCGACAAAATACAATCTCCAATTTCCAAATTCCAAATCCACCCCTTCCCTTTCCCAAATTATTTTTCGTCCAATTTCCATTCCGGATTTTCCCATGTATTATTTTAATTCGTTCTATTATTTGTTCTCTAAAACAATTAACTAAATCTCTTAGCAAAAAAAAAAAAAAAAAAAAAAAAAAAAAAAAAAAAAAAAAAAAAAAAAAAAAAAAAAAAAAAAAAAAAAGAGGACAGAAAAAACAATCTGATATTGTTCATTTATATATATATATATATATAATATATATATCCCTTTATCAAGTACAAATCCAATCCTTTCCTTTTCTGTATTTTTCACATGGGAATCCTTGAAACAAAAATACATTACATCTTGTTGTATCATCACACACCACCAACCCCCCCCCCCCCTTCTCCCCTTCCTTTTGATTCAGGAAGTTTGGAAAACAGCTAAGCCACGCCAATGTTATTATGCCTTGCCGTCCTCTTCCGCTTTCAAAAGACTCGTGCTCCTTAGCTCTACCATGAATATCCAAAAAAAAAAAAAAAAAAAAAAAAAACCCGGTCCTGGTTCCCAAGTTCTGCTGCTCATGAAATAGTAACTCCAACAAAATAACCCTCCCCGCCTTTCTAAAAAAAGGTGGAAAAGTACAGATAGAATTGAAATTTTCATAACTACATTAAATTCCTTTCTGTTCATGCCAGAATAAGGAACCACTGGGTAACTAAATGGGTGGTGTCCCATATATTATCTTCTCAATTTTCAAAAAGAAAAAAGAACAAATAGTGAAAAAAATAAAAATAATGTCCCTGTCCGTTCATTTTGAAACCCTTAAAGATGATAATGACCCGCTTGTCCCTGACGCCATGCTGATGAAAAAAAAACTAGGTAGGGAAATTGGAAACCTCCCTCTTCCCCCATGTAAATATTTACAATAAGAAATAGTAAATTTAAAACAGTTTCCTTGACATGCCACAAGAAAGGCAACTCGATTGCCGATGCAAAACCCCACTAGATACTCCATAACAACAAAATGTGATGCCAGTAGAAAAACGTGACATGTATCCAGTATTAGCTGCAAACATGTGTTGCGTAGACAAGTGACGGCAGCCTCAAACCAGCCAGGATGATTCGGTCAGTGGTGTTTTCCTGCATGGATTTCACTCACATGCATCATCATCATCACAGGAGACCGAAAAACATCAGCGTAGTAGTGACCTAGCACCGGCACCAGCGCCAGCACCCGCATAACGTACCCCCATAAACCGAAGAAAGTGAGCGAATATACCAGATAATGAGAAAAAGAAAAGAAAAAGGAAAAGAAAAGAAAGAAAAGAAACACGAAATGAACAGGCTATACTGAAAGACAATTAATTCGAAAATAGAGAGAAGAGAAGAAGGAGGTCGAATGATTTTCAACCCCAGAATTGTATGAAATGAAGACAAGAGCAGCGACAATGCATTGGCATAAACCGAGTAAACTGACTTTTTTCTTTCTTTCTGGTGATGCCCTGTTGAATAAAGATCAAAGAACCAATAAATGAAGATGAATTCCCTCAATGGCCTCCCGCGGAGAAGGTAAGGTCAAATGACATTTCAGAAATGTCCGACATGCCCCCCAAATCTGAAAAGAGGCCCTGTGTGATGGTGGAAGTTGAAGCAGAAACAGGTAAATTATAGCTGCGGCCGTCTATGCTCATCATGACGGGGGCAATGTTTTGCTGAACATGCAGGCCCTGATCCATACCGTAGGCGAAGCCGGATGAGGAGATAGGCAGACCATGCGGAGCGGAATCGTCGAGATGATACATGGGGCCGAGCTCCCCAGGCAGACTATGCATTGATGGGTCGACGACGTCGAGATCGTGATTCAAGCCTGGGCCGACGCCAACGAACGCCGCCATGTTGAACGAGTCCGATACGGCAGGACCAGCTTGATGGGTATAAGCAGATTCGGTCGGCTCAACTTCCATTTCTTCGGCATCGACGCCGCCCTCGTCATTTCCATCGAGAGCGAAAGTGGCTTCCTGATCCATTGGCACCATAACTTCCACCATCCAGAGCTTGAGCTCAGACATGGACGGCCAGTCACCGCCACCCTTGCCGCCGCGCTTCTCTTCGTCAGGTTTGCTTGCCGAACTGGAACCCTTGGGGTCGTTCTTGGACCCGTTGGAGCCTCGGCGAGGCTTGACGTTGAAATGCGTACGCCTCAAGTGGGCGGCAGCATTGTAGTAGGCACCGTACTGCTTGCGCTGGGCGCACTGTTTGCACTCCTTGAGAGGCTTGATTGCGGTTTCGGAGTGAGGGATGCCGTATTCGGCCGGATCTCGGCATATCCATTTCCTCATGACGCTCTTGTGCTTTGCCTCGATGTGCCGGCGCAGCTCATGCTCGCCCCTGAAGCCGTCGGGGTAATCGTTGCAGTGCTCACACCTGACCTTGGGGTGCTTAGGCCGCTCGTACTTTGTCTTGGCGATTGCGGTCTTGCCATCCTTCTTGCTCCCGACCAACTCTGTCGGCTTCTTGGCAACTTCAGTCGCGGGCTTGGGTTGAAGTTGGCGAGACATGGCGTTGACATTCTGCCGGGCGAGAGCTTCCTTGGCGCGGCATTTTAGGGACGAGTTCGACTTGATGCTCTCCTTGGACAGCGATCTTTCCATCGACATGTGATCAGCGTGGTAGGCGTTAACATCTTGGAAGGCTTGCATTCCGGCCGATGACGCTGACCGGGTGCTCGCGTGCGAGAACGACTTCTTCATGGCGTGTTGATGCAGCATGGACTCGCTCGGAGCAGATGATGGGAAGCCAGTGTGGAATGGCGCGCTCACGTCGGCGGCGACGCTCAGATCCATTGCTGGCCTCTTCCCGAGCAGAGACGGATGATGAGAAGCATAACTGTGGCCTTGACCGAAGCTCGCTCGGCGGCTAAGGCCGTGCGTCGAATGCTGCGACTGTATCCTGACCATCTCGTGGAACTGACCCGTGAAGGAGATGACGTTATCGTTCATTGTGCTGTTGGACCTCGTCATCGGTGTCGTCCCGAGCGATGGGCCCGAGGTCAAAGAACCACAGGCTGATTGGATGCCGGAGCCGACATGATATTGTGCAGCTTCGTGCGGCGACAGCAGACCAGACGACGACGGAATAGGTATGGGCGACGCCGAGGAATAGTCATCGCATTCGCGCATTGACAGAAACTCGGCAATGTCCAGCTCCCTGCCCTCGCCTGACAGGTGGTGGACTCCTTGACTTGGCGTGTGTCCGTGAAGGACTGAGCTGCCGTGAATGAAGGCATTGGCGGGCTGTTGGAATTGGTCTTGACCGAGATAGGAACTGAGCATAGCAGGACTAGTTCCGGGTTGAACAGAGTCTAATGACCCTAGCTGGCGAGGTAGACCAAGTGGAGCAGAAGGAAGAGATGCGAACCCGGCTGGCGTGATTGGGCTTGTCGAGAAGCCTGAACTCGACCGCCTCATGTTTGATCCACTCGACGACGCACTGCCGTGAGTTGTCTTGGACCGTTTCATGGGACGGCTGGCATCCTGCAGGGACGTGAGCATGAGTGGGTCTTTTGATGGTGTTGAACTGAGGAACTGGGGGGGAAATAATCTTACCTCCTCTTCGATACCCTCAGCCTTGAGGAAGGCTGCAGTTGCGTTTCGCGGCATCGTGTTGCTTCTGGATCGGCCATTATTTGCAAATGTATGGCGTGGCGGCTGGTAGTCTGTTGTTGGTTGTGCTGGTCTGGATCCGGACCGTACCATGTCCAGCTGCGTCATGATCTCTTGAGCCTCTTGCTTCTTCCTCTCAAGCAGTGCTTCGAGCATCTGGACATCGTGTGAAATTTGTTGGCTCATTGTGGGTAGTCTGACACGAGAACAAGGCGAAGTGAGGCGGATGGATGGATTTTTTTTTTGTTTGGTAATGAAGGTCTTTGAGGGGATGGGGGGGGGGGATTAAGGATCCTCGAACATGGGGTAGCCCCGAGTAGAACCAGGCGACCGAATTAGTATTGGCGACGAGTCGATGTGATGATGTGTTTGTGGTCCCTCAACGGTATAAAACCCTCGTGTTGAAGACGAAAGGTTCAGGATGAGTCAAAGAAAGACAAGGCAAGGTAGAAAAAGGTGTAAAAGGCAGCTTGCTGCAGCAGACTCGCAGGCAAACAAGCCACCCAAAAAAAAAAAAAAAGTGCAATGTAAAAGTGAGTGATGCAGAGAAGAAAAAGGATCGGCAGGTTTCAAGGTGCGAGCAAATGATACTTAATTGTCCAGTCGTACCCCACGAGGCATCCGTCCTGTTGGCGTGAAGTCGAAACGGAGTTTTCTGGACGAGATATGGAACGATGGACAATAGCAACAGCCAGTCGGGTCGACATGCAAGCTGCTTGCTGCAGACCCGATCCGAGTGGTGAGTGATAAAGTATTAGTTTGTTGGCGTGGATGAGAATGAGTGTGGGAGAGACGGGATGGATGGAATATGGAATAGTTCGTCGTGTGTGTGTGTGTGTGTGTGTGTGTGTGTGTGTGTGTATACTTGGATACGTACTTGGATACCTGGGCTCCTGGGGAAAGGGAAAATGTGGGGTCTGAGAGGTGGAAGATGGGAGAGGGTGACACTGGTGACACCCAGGCCAAAAAAGGGAAGAATCAGTGACATTTCCCACCTACACCGATGAGCGTGTGAGCCTGGTCAATGGTGACGAAGGTCCAATGGATCGTCGGTGCCAGTCAACAGGGGGTGGTTCTGGGATAAGTGGGGACGAGCTCTGGCTGGGTTCAACGGCACTGCCGCACCGACGCCGGAAAGTCTCGGCGTGCCAGGCTCGGTGGGATAATAGGATGGGGGGAGGAGATGCTCCAGTGGGGTGCGTGACGCATCTGACGACGCTGCTGTGGTACCTTGGGATTGTTGCGCTAGACGTACGGCTGGTAGTAGGAGATCTTTTCTTCCCGATTAGCGGGCTTCCTTGAGCTGCGGCTGGGACAGGCCACCCCCGTGCGAAGCGAGGGCGCCCGCGAGAGGCATCTGCCACGACAGCTCGTGAGTATGTATAGAAGCCTCTATAGCAGACATGTGGAAGATAGCTATCTTGCATAGGTGAGATATCCCATCGCTCACGTCGTGTGTGAAGGTTGTAGCGGGGGCAACCCTCCGGGCACGGATGCAACGGTCTGTAGAATAAGAAGAACCTGAATCAATGGACTTTGTCACAACAGGCCATTTTCCTGGACTAATTAGTGCGTGAGAAAAAATGTGCCCGGCTGCAAAGTGATCCAGTCATGGCACGGTCGTGGAAGGGCCCATTGGTTGGCGATGTTCCAGCGGGCGCCGGTTGTCTTCTTACTGGACAATATCTTCCAATCCCTTATCGAGATGGGATAGTGGGTGCTGTGCCTTCCTGGTGCCGCGGATCACAACTCGCGGGGGGCCTATTTGGCGAGAGCTGCATGCTAAACTTGGTCGTCCAGTTGAATGAGATGGGGTTCGTCCCAGGGGGGGGGCGACAAGAGAGTTTCCAGTCCAAACCAGGTAATTGCCCTGGCAAATGGCCGTCCACAAGTTGCAGGTGACCAAGATCTGGGGTTCTAGATGGCAGATTGTCCACGGCGATGGGTCCCTAGGGTTCACGCGGACAGGGGGTTTGTCTTTGGGGAAGGGGGACACGGGGATCAATGGGGTGAGGTAATCAAGCAACGCTCCACCAGCAAGAGGGTCGATGATGAGTAAGTATGCGTGGTTATGTCCAGTCTTGTCCATGGAAACTCTTGTCCAAATGACCTGGAAAACTCCGCTGTAAACTGTGACCGAACCGCTGATGGATGCGCTGGCTAGTGCATTGGGGGCGACACTGAGAGTGGTGGTCTCTTGTGTCGCACGGGTTGCTGCAACAAGACAATTTGGAAGTTTGAGTGTGTTGGATTGGATGCAAACGGGCCGTCGTTGCATCGGTCAATTTCTGTGGGATGAAAGCTGACTGATGAAATGTGATAGGGGGGAAGAAGATTCGAAGAAGTGTTGGAAAGTAAGAAACAAAAAAAAAAACCTAAAAAAACCTTGTGCTTCACATTCGGAAACTGCGGCTATCCGTCCACACCTCCCTCACTTTGAGAGTTTTTGCATGTTCCCGCCCAACAATAAATGAGCAAAGAAAGTCAAATCACGACAACTGTCCAACGCAATTGGCAATATCCGCTGCATCATGAGCCCAAACCATGGAAATGGAGGGGCGAATGCGAGATATTTGGGCATCGATCGAACCGTGACTTTGCATCCGTCTGGATATGGATTCAATCTCGAAGAAGAAGATGGTGGTGTGGTGGTGGTAGTGATGATGGTGGTTGCGTTGCAATGCTGCTTTTTGTCCATTTTCTCACCTTGGGTTCTCACCACTTTTTGCTTCTCTTGGATCGGTTTGTCGTCGATTTGATCCCCCAACCACGACGGCGGACGGGAAGGGGAGGGAGGGTCACATACTTCTGACCAATTGTTATGGCCGCTGAGATGATTCAACTTTGGAGAGCGACGAATTTGATGATTGGGGCGCTGTCTCATGGGCTTCATGCAATCCATTGTTGACCTGGCAGTCGTCCAGCGAATCCCCGCCCATCCTTCCTTGCTGCAAGACCCGTCACAGCGGCCCTGATTGGGCCGACAAAAAAAGTGAGGCAAGCCCCTGCTGGAATGGATTGAGTGGACAGAAATAACCGGCCGGGCGGGTCCGTTCGGGCGCTCGCAATAATAATTCATCAACCAGCACAACAAGCGTTTCCAGAATTATGAGCATCGACATAACAAACGTCCCACGGGCCCTTGTCGGGTAAAAGCCACAGCCATCCTGCCAACAGCCGTCGACAGCGAACCCGGGCCCCTCCAGCGCTGTGGCGGCACCCATGGGATTGGGCACTCACGGGTCTCTCGGGGGATTTGGGCTCCAATGCCTTTGTGGCTCATTCATCATGGAGGGGGGAGTCCAGCAGCCGTGCATGACCACCAAATGATGAGTTGTCCTTCGAATACACGGTTGACACGTTTCTAGTCTCGTCAAACCTGGAGAGCCTCACCTTGGCGAACAACATGCTCACCTCGAAGGAGTGTCGCGGGCCCGGCCAACACAAGCGATTCCAGCATAATGAATCCTGCCCGACATCACAGCCCCTAATTATTACGTGCAGTGAGCAGTCCCATGAGAAACGTCACCCAGCGCATCGGCTGGATCATCTTTTGGTGTGCGTTCGATACGAGATTCCAGATTCAAAAAAAGAAACGCCATGTATTAGAGAAGTTTCAAGTGTTGGATTCGATCTGCACTTTCCCTTCAGTTCTGAAAACCGATTGCATGTCATCATTGATGTTGGTCTTTTTTCCCTTCCTTTTTTTGTTTTGTTTCTTTCTTTTTTGCAGCAACTGTTTCGGAAGCACGATTAATAAGGAGCAACTGCAACAAGATGAAGGTGCTGCTCGCCCGTTCGCCGGGACCCCCACCCCGGCTGGGCTCCGTCATGATAGGTAACGTCCGGTATTAGATGAATGAAGGAAACCTCAATCTCGTCAAAAGAGCCTCAGCTTGTAATCTGGGCGTTGAACCGACATTCACTTCCATATGGCATGATCGCCAATAGAAACAAAAAGGAGAAACACATCAGCATTGCAAAGTGTGTTGTGTACCCCAACACCTGTTTAACAATTTATTTTTCGACAGGGGGGTTTAGAGCAGGCGGTTTATGGCATCGGAGAAATAGATTGGGGGTGCAGACGATGCGTCGCATTGTAAAGGGGTAATGCAGCATTATGACTGTGCAGTTCTGGTTTTGTTTGTTCCGGCAGTTCGTAGACCGCAAGTTTGTTGACTACGAATTGTGAATGATCCCCAAGAAGATTGTTTCTTGTCCCCACGTATCTCCGTGCTTTCCGGCCGTGGTCCTCCGAGACCAGACTCCTGACGCCCGGCTTGGCATTATTGAGAGAGGCGCAAAGTGCTGCTTTTTGAGGGGCCGAATTTGGGATATAATGCGGTCGTAAACGCTGTCGAGTCCCACGGGCAAGCTCTCTAATGCAGCTTCGATTCGTCGATGGACCTTGCCTTCAGGTCTTCGATCATGAAGCTTACCCATAGGAATGTGCCGGGAGATCGTTCCAATCCCGATTGCGAATTGACCTGAGGCTTGGAAGTTCGACGACCCTCGCCGTAATGTATCTCTGCACGGCTGATTCGCTTTCCTCGTTGGGGCCGAGATCGAGATGTGGGAGGCGAGAGAGGCCTTGGGGTAAAATATCCAGTCCCCGCCTGCTGAGTAGAGCCATTTTCATGCTATGCTTTTTGAGATGTGAGAGGGGCAAAACGACTCCTTACTTGGGCGAGTAACTGCTTCCTCCAGTGAGCTTCCTCACATTTATCAAAGGCGTCAATGGCATAGTAGATGTTGCGCCGATATAGCTTTTGGACCATGCTCTCAAAAATTCTCCACAGCGTTTCAAATGAGCCTCCTTCGAAAGCCGCCTTGCTCTGAGCATGCCAACGCTCCATCACGAGATGCATGAGGTCTACGTACCGCCGAACCAGCTGGTATATCGAGGTTCTCAAAAATGGCAGCTGCTTTGCCTGGTTTCTCGATATTTCGGTTGTCACAGAAAAAGTAGATGACGAGATCCGAGGTCGCCAAGGTTTCTTCTTGAAGAAGGTAAGTTAAAGTAATGAAGAGTTCGGGTTTTCCCTTGCCTGGCCCTCGAGAAATCCAAAGCAAGCCGCAATCGCATTGCGTCTAGGCAACGTAAAGATCAGTTGTGATAATTCAACCACACGTATTTGACACCATCTCGCCCTTGGCGCTGATAATGGCATCGTGATCGGCTGTTGGGTCTGTAATAAACAGCTCCCGAAGACATCTGCCCTCTACATCCAGATGGTTATTGTGAGGATGCGTGGGCAGGCCTCGGATATCAGAGGCAACTTGCTCCAGGAGGATCAACTGCAGAGCTAACAGAAGACTGTTTGAGCTCTCCGAGTTGAGGGAAAGCCTTGGACCATGTCAGATCACCGACTAGGGCCTGAAAGGCTTTGCTTGCTTTCTCCCATGATGAGTCGTCTGCCTCTCTGTTACTGTCCTGGGCCGTGCTGCAGCGAGCGGGCAGCCTGTTCAGTTCCGGGTTTTGAGGGCCGACAGTGTCTTTGACGTGTTGCAACAGGCTTTGGAGTGCTTCGACTTCGTCCCACCTTTGTCTCGTCACCGCCGAATTTCTCGCCCAACTTGGTGAAGGGACTGATGATATTACTTGCAAGCTCGACGAATTGGCCACTTGTCGCTAGAATGTCAGTGACCTCTGCCATGCTGGACCGAAACAAGCCGCCATGTTTGAGACTTTTGAGCTGGAGGCGATCCTGGCAGTGAAGAGTTATAGAGGGCTGGACGCCGTGCAGCTCGTGATTGGACAGCTGCACCACTGTGGCAGCCAAAAACCCTGGGCTTTTTTCTTTCTTTTCTTTTATCTTGTTTTTTATATAATCTGTGTGTATACGCATCGCAGCTTGGATGAAATGTATCCAGATTTGAGGTTGCTCTGGACCTAGTAAAACTGGCAGTGTCTGGGATGCCTCTGGGTGCCTTGGCGGTGATTTAGTGAAGCTGCTCTGCTGCGGTGCGGGCGGGGGATGAAGGCAACCTGAAGGCTTACCGAAAGTGGGCTAAATCCTCACAGCTGTCCACTCATTCAACCCCGATAAGGCCACCTTATCAACAGCTCCCAACAACAGCTGTCCTTCGGCGCATTGATCCATGAATGTCCAGTCCCCCATGGCGGCCGTCATCAGCAACACGTCAACCACAGTCCACAACTGCACGCCGAGGCCGAGATGCCACAAAAGACACAATGCGCCGTCTCAACCTTGTTCTTTTAGCATCGCTGCAGCTCTGTCAGGCTCGCCAGCCTCACTTCAGCATCCATGAAGATTTAGTGTCCTATCCCCAGGTGTGTGCAAACCGAAACATGTGCCCCACCACCTAAGGAAGCCGTTATCATCCACTGATGAGCTTTCTCCTCTGGTGGCCAGCACTGACAATCCGTCTACCGCCGCAGTTTGAAGTTGTATTTTCAGATCAATTCGTTTCCGAATCCGAAGCTCTTGCTCTTCTCGAATCATCCCGCTCACCAGACCCGAGCTCGACTCCGGCGCAGGCCTCGTCGCAAACCGACCTGACAAGCGTTGCCCGCGAATCCGCTCCAGCCTCCGGCAGTGTCGGCGGCGACAACAATGGCGGTGCAGCCGCCAACGGGGAGCTCCCTCTCCAGGAGACATACGAGATAGTCTACAGCGCCCCTTGGAAATACCTCTGCTCCGTGCCCGTCATTGCGCCCCCGCCAGCCCTGAACCAGACAGCGACCGAGCTCGCCAAGGCAGCCGAGGCGCGCGAGCTGGTCCGCGCTTCGGCCAAAGGCTGGGAGCTGATGAGCGCTCTCGAGGGACAATGCCTATACTTCATGTCGGGTTGGTGGAGCTACAGCTTCTGTTACGGCAAGGAAATTGTCCAATTCCATGCTCAACCCAGGGGCAACGATGGCGGTCCACCGGTGCCCGACGAGAACAGCCAAGAGTACGTTTTGGGGAGGGTGCACGCGCCAAAATCACAGCAGCAGGGTCAAAAGGGGCCACCGGAGGAGGAGACCAAGAGTCTGGCGCCGCCAAATTCGGAGCTCCAAGTCAAGGGCGACCAGCGCTACCTCGTTCAGCGCCTCGACGGCGGCACCATCTGCGATCTGACCAACCGCCCCCGCACCATCGAAGTCCAGTACCATTGCAACCCCAACGCGCTCGGCGACAGGATAAGCTACATCAAGGAAGTGACCACCTGCACGTACCTGATGGTAGTCCACACCCCGAGGCTCTGCGAGGAAGTCACCTTCAAGCCTCCCGAGGCCGTGTGGGCGAATCCCATCACCTGCCGACACATCATTCACAGCGAAGAGGAGGAATCCGCTTGGCGCTACCAGAAACGGGTCGAGGCCGGCGAGTTCCTCGGCGTGGCGGGCACGCAAAAGAGCAGATCCAAGGACCCCAAAAACCAATTCACCGGACTGACGATTGGAGGCACGGTGATTGGCGGGCAGAAAGTTGTCGGAGGACAAACGGCAAAAGACGGCAAGCCGTTCCGGCTTATACCGCCCAGGCACGTCTCGGCAGCCCAGAAGCAGGTGGTGGTCAAGGAGGTGCTGGCGCGGAAGGGCAAAGACGCCACCACGGTGGAGACGCTGAACGAAGAGGAGCTGAAGGAACTCGAGATAGACGCCAAAACCCTCGAGGACCTGAAGGCCGAGATTGAACGCAAGACGGGCAACGGCGGATGGAGGCTCGAGGTTATAGATGCGCCCGGGCAACCTAGGCAGTTTGTTGCTGTTGTTGATGATGATGTCGATGTGGAAGACGGCGGTGATCATGATAACGGAGTGAAGAAGGACAGTCTGCCCCGAGATGGGGCGGGAAAGAAGGGCGAAAAGAACAAGGTTGGCAATGGCAAGGGTCAGAAAAAAAAGGATGAAAGCGGTGATGACATTGACGGTTCTGAAGAGGTGTTTTTCAAGGAGGAACTGTAGGTATAAATGTAAGTCTTGTTCGATTATAGCGTGTTTTTGGCGCATATCCATTTGTTTTTATTATAGAAGTTAATTACAAACGTCTTGGTGTGGCAAAGTCTATACGTCCTCATCGGTCAAATTAGCCTGGCGTATCCATGTCGCGTGCTTTTATTTATTTATTTTAAAAATGTTGGAACTGCAAAGTAACCATTTTATTCTATCGTGTTGTGTATCTGTAATAAACCCCTTGGATGAATATGGTCATCCGCCCCTCCCGCCCAAGCTGCGGGTTGTAGTTCTAACATGTTCATAGCCATACCCTTTGATCTTCCAACCGAAAGAGCAAATCGCTGTTATAAAGTCCATAAATCCTTAAACCCATAAAACAATAGAAAGAAAAAAAAAAAAGAAATAGAAAAAAAGAACTCCGTCTAAAAGTCTGATACTCCCGTCCGATCATATAAAGCATCATGATACAAGTCGTTCGTTCGTTCCGAAAAAGCGTTATACCTCATAAAAACCCTCCCTGATCCGGGTTTGTTTCCTTCCTTTTTTTCCCTTTTACCCTCATGATCTCATTTACCAGCGCCAATAACTAACTCCTCAACCAACCCAGAATAGCAATAAGAAGAAGAAGAAGAAGAAGAAGAAGAAGAAAAAAAAAGGTCTCCAGTCTTTTAACGGACCCACTCCCACTTGCCCTTCACCCTACCTTCACCTTCTTCTCCAATCTCCCCAAACGCGCCGACACTCAGGTCCAGATCCTCAACTCCGCACCCCGTGCACCTGTCAACGACCATGACCTCGACCTCCCTCCCGTCCCCTCTCATGACTCTGATCCAGAGACCGCACAAGGGGTTGCTGTTGGGGTTTTGAGTGCCCACGCCCTTGGACTTTGCCGCTCCGTCAAACAGCTTGTGGCCTACTGCTGCGACCGTCTGGTTGTCGCCAGACTGGTACCCGCACGCTCCGACTCCTACCGAGGGAGAAAAGTAGGTCAGCTCGCCCGACTGGACTGAAGAGCTCGTTGTTGTCCAGGGCAGGGGTAAGGATTTGGATCTGTGGCGGAGGCCGAGTCCGAGCCCGAGCCCCAGAGCCAGAATGATGAGCAAAATGAGAGCAGTGCTGAGGAGTATGAGAAAGGCCCGTCGGGAGAGGCCGCAGTACCGGCGTGAAGGGGGCAAGATGCTGTCGAAGCGCTGTCTGAGTGTTGTTGGGTTGTTGTCGTTGTTGTTGGTGGTTGTGTGGGTAGTGGTGTTGGTGGGGCTGATTGGTGAAGAGATGGGCAGGACCGGGCTGCCGCCGGTTTCCTTGCTTATTGGTCCAGCGGTGGTGGTGGTGCATGAGCCCGGGGTATTGGGTCGGACTGCAGTCGCAGGTTTTCGTTGAAGGAATGATGGGATTGAGAACCGTGAGGACGAGTAATTATGAGGGGATGAGCCTTTCAGTAGGCGGGAGAAGAAATTTCTTGACGAGGAGGAGCGCCTGCGCTTGGGAGGGTTAACTGGGATTTCCCAATCGGGAACGTGTCGGATTCGTTCCAGCTCTGTTGGCGAGCGGGTTGGATTCGTGGGGGATGCCATTTCTTCTCTGGACAATCAATGTGAAATAAGAAATAGAGAATTAGAGAAAAAAAAGAAAAAAAGAATGTTTTGCGTGAAATGGGGATTATGGGAGTTTGTATCACTGTAAAATCAAGTCGGATAATGAATTGGGGGAAAAAGAGTGGGAGGATGAGGGCGAGGACGACGGGAGGAACATGATCGCATAGACAACCCGCAAGGTTCCATGTCCGGACTTTGTGTGATTGTGTGTGTTACCGTGGGACAACTGACCGCTGTGCGCAGGGACTGACGCAGTGCGCTGTTCTCATCCGGCTTTAAACGAACGGCTGGGAATGAACATGATGAAGCGGCAAAAATGACGACGTCTTCCACGGCTCGCACGGTAGAATCGGTGGGCGTTTCCAAGTTTGAGGGAGCTCTCCCAATCGGCTGGCCAGTGGCCATCAATGCCACAAAAGCCCCAATGTTTCAAAACAACTCGGCACTTCCCTTGGCTCCCCCCACCATACCATTTGATCCATGCCAAGCTTTGTGGGGGGAGGTGTCAGTCCTTACAGAAGGGGGAGGGGAGCTGCCAAGGAATTTTCAGGTGGGAGGTCCACTCTTGCGGGTGTGCCACTGCAGTTTGTTGAGAACTGAATCAAACTTTCCGGCTGTTTCTTATTAGCACTCCCGTGATCGGATGCGCCCGGTTCTTGTTGTACGAGGGAAGCTCGAATTGGCAAATTTATTTGACAAGCGCACGCATTTTGCGGTCCGCCTGCAAAATTATAATTAACTCCATCATCCATGCGGCACCTAGGCACCTAATTCATCTGGCCTCGGTGAGCACCATTTCAACGAGCCCCCAACAACGGCTCCCACTCGGTGTCGCCATGCCTCGGACGGCTGGATTTGGCGAGTCTGACGGCCTCGGCAGCTACCTTGACCCTCGACCACTGCAGCTTATCAACCAGCCGGCCATGCTCGAATATTGTGCCGTCGATCTCGTCGGCAAAGACGTGGTCGACCGCTTCGAGCATCAGGCCACCGGTCTCCGGGTACAGCATCCAAACCACAATGGCGTTGACCAGGTTAAAAGCCGCCCAGACCAGATAAAACTTCCATCCCATCTTCTCAACCCCAATCGGCGTCACCTGCACGACAAGCCAGTTCCCGATAAAGTCTGCCGCCGCCGCCAGTGCCGATCCCTTTGCGCGGACACCCAGCGGTAATATCTCAGGCGGGTATATCCAAACACATGCCATCCAGCCCCAAGTGAAGCATCCCTCAAACAGGAACAGACAGACAACCGCCATGACGGCGCCTAATTGGGTTCCCGAAGCCGTCGCCAGGCCTTCGCCAACCAACACGGCAGACATGCCAAGAGCCATACTAATAAAAAGCACTCGCCGTCCCACCCGGTCGATGATATACCAAGTAGCAAACGAAGCCAACACGTACCAAACCTGAGTGTATCCTCCCAACAACAATGCCTGCTCCTCGCTCATTCCCAGCCCGGTCTTGTACAGCATCGGCGCATAATATGTGACGATGTTGATACCCGTCATCTGCTGCATAAACTGTATCCCGACGGCCAAATAAAACCTCTTATGCGCCTTCACCCCGTTGTTATCCTTCAACAACTCACCCCACGTCCCTTCCGCCTTGGACTCCCTGTCTACCGCTTTCAAAATCTCTTCAACTTCCAGCTTCACCTCGGCATCCTCTTCCTCCTTCCCCCTCAGGCGAGCCAAAACCTCTCTTCCCCTTTCCAGATTGTCAGGAAACCTTCTCAGCAGCCATCTGGGCGTATCCGGTAGGAAAGGAGCAACAACAAGAATGTAGCCAGCAAACACGCACTGCAGAGCCAGAGGGACCCGCCACTGCGCCTCTCCAGGCCTAAAGTAGAAGCCGTAATTAACCCAGTACGCCAAAGCTAAGCCAATCAACATGGTGGTCAGCTGACAACAAACCTGCCACCCCCGCTGTTCGTGCCTTGACACCTCACTTTGATACACCGGCGTCGTGCTAGTGATGTACCCTATCCCTACCCCTACTATCGTTCTTGATATGCCGAATTGTATTCTGTCTCGCGATATCGACATGCACAAACCAGAGAAGAAGACTAGGACAGTCCCGAAAATGAGAGTGCGCTTTCGACCTAGTTTGTCCGAGGTGAATGCCGATAGGATGGAGCCGAATATGGCGCCGAAGGTGTAGATTGAAACCAGCGTGCCGAGCACTACGGGGGATGGGAAGCCCATGGTTTGAAGGAAGGAAGGGGACAGGATTATGCCCGACATTACGCCTTGGTCGTAACCGAACAGGAGAAACCCAGTGGACAGGGCTGAGGTTAAGAGGGTCATGAGCGGGTTCCCGCGAAGGCCGCGGGAGGGAGGAGACATGTTGGTTGTGTCCCCGGTGGGACGGCTTGGTGATTATGGAGGTTTGATGGAGTAGGTTGTGGATAGGTAGGTGGTGGAGAATAGTGGTAGAAATGGGATGGGATGTCGTTGGAGTGCTACTTTGCGGGATCTTGGCTTTTGGGGTACGTACGTAGTTGTGCCTTGGCGGGAGGTTCCCCGCATTGTTTCAAGTTTTCGACGTGTTTAGGGCTGATGGGACAAGGACAGGGGAGCGGGGGAGGCAGGGGGTTGGTTGGGACGTCAGTAAAAAGAATGGAGGTGTGCGTGGGACCCCTTCTTGCCCCTGATGAGTAAAAGGTACGTAAATACTTTGCATGTGATGTATTTGTACTCCTGGTAGAGGCTTTGCCCTTTTTCTATTGTCAGTATGTTGTTGGAGGTCGAGACATTTGTCTGGATTAGTACTTACCACCTACCTAGTACCCCGATTCTACGTGGAGGCATAAAGAGTTGGCTGGCCTGAAGACTAAATCGAGAGGGTTAATTAGGTACACTCTTTCTTGATGCTCACTTTTATCCATCATGGATTTGACATCTTCTCGGCGAGGAGAATCCACGCAATGTAAAGCATGCGATCACCCACGCCCGACTGCTTACACAGGAGGATATGCAACGCTTCGGTCGAGTCTCAGCTCCATGGCTGCCCGCGGTGAGGACGGTTGTGTGACCTGTCAAATATTATCAAATGGGGTTCGTCAATTTCTGCAAGACGAGAACCAAAAGGTTAAGTTAGGGGATGTAGACGAGTTGCAGATCAATTTCAATTTGGCCGGCTCCGGACGGAGCTTAGAGATCGCTTTCCTGAACACAAACATCAGGCTGTCTTTTTTTTGCTCAAGATGTGAGTGAGTTCTCTACTTTTACGAAGCCCCGAGAACTGAAGACTAATAACTCCGACAAAGTCGATCCTGCTCTGTCACAGATATTCCCCGACATCCCGATCGGATGCGAACTCCCCAGCACCACCGCCTCACAAGCCAGCATGAACTGGGCGCTTGAGCAGCTCCAACGCTGCCGTAAAAGTCACAAAACCTGCAACTCGCACTCCTCGTCCCCCCTACCGACCAGAATTCTAGACGTGTCTAAAGACTCCGTCCGTCTGCACGAACCGTCCCGCTGCGACGGGCCTTCCCCATACATAGCTCTGAGCCACTGCTGGGGTCGCACCCCTTTCCTCCGAACGGTCAGCGAGAACCTCTTGGCTCACAAATCCGCTATACCCTGGTCCTCCCTGCCGCCAACCTTCCGCGACGCAATTCACACTGCCCGGTCCTTGTCCATCTCTTACCTTTGGATCGACTCGCTCTGCATCGTGCAAGACGACCCGCTCGACTGGGCGAGGGAAGCATCAAAGATGGCCTCGATATACCAGGGCGCTGACCTCGTGCTGTCCGCCTCCCACTCGGCTTCGGCGCACGGCGGGATGTTTAGCTGCTTTCCCGACAGTCACAAATCGTACCTCGTACCCACACCCACTCCGCTACCTTTTGGCGGGAATATTCTCGTCAGGAGGGGGATCATCACCCACTCAGCAGCGACTAGGGGAGGGATCTCGCCGTATCATCAACAGGAAGAAGATGGGGACCTGCTGCCTGCGTTCACGAGGGGGTGGATCATGCAGGAGCGGCTGCTGTCGAGCAGGATACTGCACTTCAACAGGCACGAAGTCTCGTGGGAGTGTCTGGAGGGCAGCGCGTGTCAGTGCACGCCTGACACTGATGCGGGCGCGGGCGCGGGCGCAAACACGAAAGCGCAAGATGATAAAATCCCAAAATGGTACAAGCAGATGCTCGAGCGATCCGCGTCGCCAAAGAAGTATTACTCCGTAGCCAACTGGGAGGCCATGTCCGGCTCGGAACGCGTGACGGGCTGGCAGAACCTGGTGGAGGATTACACAAAACTTGAGCTGAGCTTTGAGAAGGACTTGTTCCCTGCGCTTGGGGGGATGGCGAGGGTTTTTAAGCGCGTTGTTAATACTACTACTACTACTACTACTACTACTACTACTACTACTACTACTACTACTACTACTACTACTACTACTACTGGAGGATATGATGCAAACGCGGACGGCGAGGAACTCAGTTACTTGGCAGGGCTTTGGGGAAGCACGTTCTTGGTCAGGGGACTACTGTGGCATGTTGCTACTCTGGGCGGAAGTGAGGGCGGGAAATTCCAAAGGAGACCACAGAATTGGCGCGCGCCGACGTGGAGTTGGGGAAGTGTCTTGGGACCCGTGGAATATTTGAGTACCGTTGAAGGGGTGGAAGAGAGCATTGAGGTGATTGCTGCAAGTACCGAGCTGGCGGGAGTTGATGAGATGGGGGAGGTGGCTGGAGGGGAATTGCTTATTAGAGGGAGGGTGATGAAGTGTAGGATGACGATGAGGTTGGAGAATGAAAGAGCGTGGGATAAGCTCAGGATTGACGTTTTGGAGGGGGGTTATTTGAAGAATCTGTGGGCCGACGATATCGAGGAGTGCAAAGTGGTTGTAGAGGACCAGGAAGGAGAAGTTGGCTTATTGCTGGTTGGGAGGAAGTTGCCGAGGAGGGAGTTGGTTTGTCTGGTGCTTGTTCGGGTTGATCAACAGGAGAGTTTGGATCAGGAGGGCACCACGTACAAGAGGATTGGGTTGCTTGAGATTTTTGGAGGACCGACGAGATGGGCCGAGTCCCTGCTTGAGAATGGTGAGGACCACGTTTTGCGAGTTGTTTAGGCCTGAACGGGAAAATATCATGACAGCACCATCGGCAACACTTTGAGATTTGATCGAAATCAACTTGCTTCCCCGGAGGGGGTAACTACCTACTTGTCGATTCATGCTAAGCTCAGCAAGCAAGTCAAGGGGAACGAAGCGATCAGTCGACAATCCACTGCACGCCCTCTTCTATCTTCTCACCGCCCACGTTTCTCGCGATCCTTGTGTGCGAATACCTCATCACAGCCCCAGCCCAGAGATACTCCTTCATCCCTTCGCCCATAAGTTTTTCGACCGCCTCAGGAAAACCTGGAATAGAGGTCCAGGCCTCGTCTATTGCTTCTTTGAGCAGGGATTTTAACGCTTCTTTAGTTGTTTGGAAGATTTCACTGCTCCTTTCATCCGAGCTACCGCCGGCCAGGGCTGCTGGAGTGCCTCCTGTATCGGTAGAAGGCGTATGCGCAACGAGAGTTTGCGTCAGGGCTTGGCCCTCGGCGGATGCGGCAACAGACTGCGCGATGGAGTAGAGGACGGTGCTCATAAGAGCTTCAGCCGGCGGGAGGGGGTTAACAACTACTTTTCGAATCCAACGGACACGTGTCGGGGGGGAGGATGATGACAAAGCGGAGGAAGGGGGTAGGGGTGTGGTTGGATGGGCGAGAAGGCTTTGGAGAGTTACCAGTCAGCGTATATACCACAATTGCATCGAGAATGACACGGTTGAAGAAGAAGGGAAAAAAAAGGAGAGAGAGAGAGAGAGAGCGACACTTACCACAGAGAGCCGACCTGCTTGTCGCTACTTTCGCTACGGATTAGGATAGTTGGGCCTGGTGCGTCCTCAACAATGGATGAGAAACCCGAGCCTGCCTTGTCAGAAGGGGCCAGAGGCTGCCGTGAGGTTCCGCTGTGTGCTCCACCAAACATGGCATCCCAGTCCGTCATTTTGAGCCACGATCCTTCAGATTCGTGATGGAAGTAGACGGTCGGCTCGCCGTTCCCAGAGATAAGGGCATCCCATGCACGGGTTGGCTTTCCGCTCAAAGGGACATGCTCGAGGACCATCCCCGGTAACCTGACGGCCAAACCCTTCCCCGGTACAATCTCTGCCTCCGGAATCTTTGTCGCAACAAAATCTTTCGTATAATCATAGATGTAGCCAAGAGAGCTGTACCCGGTCCTATTTACCACCTCTCCTGAACGCAAAAAGCTTCTTGGCGCCCAACCCCAGCCGGGGTCCGAGAGAGTTGCGTCATTTCGAAAGATTATCAAGGCCGGGAGGCGGCCAACCTCGGATTGAATCATTTGCCAGATCAGCTTCATGCGAGGCTCCAGTTTGCGGGGAGCATTGAGAATTGCGGCAACATCAAGGCCGAACAGAGTGGCGATGCAAAGCGGCTCGTCCGAGTCAACAGTCACGGCGCGGTAGTTGAGAGCAGATTGTATTGCCAAGAAGAAGTCATGATGGCGGGGGCGCTGCTGGTAAATAGCGTTATCTAGACGGTTGAACTAATCAGGGCATGCATCAGCATCAAGGACGGGTGGCTCAGAGAAGGACTAGGCAGCCGGTGTTTTGGGCGCACCTCCGAAAGCAAATCACCAATTATATGACGGCAGCGAAAGTCAACTTTGGCCATGTTCTCAAGCGAGCTCATCTGCGCCTGAGCGTTGACGGGGCCGTCGAGGAACTGAAAGTAGAGAGATCGCGCAAACACGCCCTCTGCGTTTGTGAGTGACGGCATGCAAGGAATTCAGGGGCTCAGGGGCAGGGAAATACCTTGCAAACACCACAACCTTCTCATCCACTGAGAGGATGCAAATATTCTCAGCAGTATCTCTGCCTGATGCATCCGGCCGCTTTCGTAACTCATCAGGGTTCTGTCAAGCACCAACACGTGAGCGGATTTGATATACACATCCTTCATTCGGCCCAGAGCAAGATTGTATATGCGCAGTCGTTCCGGATCAGGGGCGTCTTCAGGTCTCGGAGCGACCGGGACGCACAGCGAATCTATCCAGATGCGGTATCTCACCGGCGGCGTCTCAGGGTCTCTGGCGGCGTTGACGCCATCCTCTATGCCCTTGACGAGCCTACCAAGGCGTGCCACCTGGCAAGTCTGAAGGGTATTTGCTCTGGTATTTCCCAGGCCGTCGGCCCAGACCTGCATTTTGAGTTGAATGTTAGCCTCTGTTGCGCCCAATGTCGCCAACTGCGGCCAACTCATAACTCACATGAGAAATAGCCACATATTCCACCCCCTCCCTGGCGGCCTCAACCTTCAATGCCACCTTGCCCGGATCTTTATCATCGGGAAACTCCACCGACAAAACGGGAAAGCTGCTCATCTTTTCATCCGTCAACACCTCATTCACAGCAGCCAAGTCCACCTCGAGCTCCTCGCAGCTGCACGGTGCTTCCTTGTCGGGATCATGGGACAACCTGTAGGTCGTGTCGACAATCTGCCCCGCCACGCACCCAGTGTCCTCCCCACAGCTCCCATGATCCCTTCCGGCAATCTTTCTATCCATCAGGCTCAGATAATACAAAGTCTGCAGCCGCCCGTATGTGGCGTTCGCCCTGCTCAGATCGCTCCTGCACCATCCGTTCCTCAGCATGTGCTTCCTGGCGGCGCTGTCCTTGACAAAAAAGTTCTTCTTCCAGCTGAAATCAATCACCGGCTTCCTGCCTCCCAACCCCATGAACCCCTTGCTATGGCGCAGCTTAAAACTCAAACACTCTGCCAGCGCGCAGATCCCCAGCTTCAGCGACGGCGAGAACCCCTGGGGCGCAGCGCTCACCAACTGGCTCGTCAGACTTAGGCACTCTGCCAGGTACGCAACCCTCTTTGCCGGATCGACCGTCTTGTCATCGGAGTTCTTGCTATCCCTCGAGTCTTTGTCATCGTTTCCTCCTTCCTTGCCGCCCTTGGCATTTTCCTTGCCGTCACCGTCATCAACATTGTCACCTTGACCTCCCTTCTCAGAATCATCTTCATCCCCATCCTTCTTCTCCTTCTCCTTCTTCTCCTTCTCCTTCTTCTCCTTCTTCTTTTCCTCCTCCTCCTCAACCTCCCTCTGCGAGGCGCCAATCTTATCCAGCCGTTCCCCGATATCATCCATCAGCTTGTAGGCGCCCATGCCGTCGAGGTACGTAAACGAAAACTTGTTGGCAGACTTTTTGCCGCACCTACTACCGTCTCCTTCATTCGCTTCCTCCTCCTCCTCCTCCTCCTCCTTATCCTCATCATCATCATCCCCGTTGGTAATCACCGTGACGCAGTGACCGTAAATCACTCCCAAAACCCGCTGCGCCTCCTTATCCGTCACCAACCTCATCCTCGACCTCTGGCTCTTTCCGTCCGAGTCGCCAAGCTTACCGTCATCGTCATCGCCTTCTTTTTCTTTTTCTTTTTCCGTTTCTTCTTCTTCAACCTCGTTGATCCCCAAAAACTCGGCAATCAAACCAATGTACAGCCAGGTGGTGTAGAGCGCTTGCTGCCTCTCGAGCGGCAGGCTGCTGATGTCGGGATTTGTGTCGCTGTTGAGAGGAGCACTGCTATTGGGTACAATATCAAGCGTCACGGCAGTCTGCGACAGCCCGACCCGGCTCGGGTACGAGAGGAACGAACCCAGATCCCATTTCCTGTCGCCTGATTCGGAACAAGGGAAGAATGGGGTCTTGCCCGGCCGGCGGGTCGACGTGAAGGGGGTTCCCAGTATGTCCATTCTTGGAAAGTAGACACACACACACACACACACACACACACAACAGGAAAAGGGGTTTTTTTTTTTTTTTTTTAAGATAGTGTGTGTAGTATGTAAATGTTTTGTTGAACTTGGGGAGGGAATCGAGTTGAATGATACCAAGGTATATGAGTGAACAATGTGAACTGTGGGGGGGGAGGGGTGGTGGTGGAAGGGAACGAAGAAAATGGGGGAGGCAATGCAACGTTTTTTGAATTAAAAGGGAAAAAGAAGAAAAAGAAGAAAAGAAGAAAAGAAACAGAAAAAAAAAAAAAAAAAAAAAAACAGAAGCGAGGTCGGTTGGTGCTGAGTTGGTGAGTGACTGAAAGAGTGCGGCTGAGAACTCTAACCGCCACGGGGGTGTGCGTGACGCGCTCGGCACACCTCGAGCTGAAACCCTCCTTGGATTACGGAAAAGGGGAGAGAAACAGCCTTGAACTGTACATGCGCCGAGCCAATAGCCTCTTTGGCTCGTTATTCCAAAATACCACTCTGGTTGTGATTATTGTTGTTTGATGCAGCTAATATTCCTACTACATATGCTTTTTCACATTCCCATTTGGTAACGATACCTTCCCTAATCTAGAAAAAAGAAAACAAGGATATTAAAAGCCTCCTCCCGAATCTCGCACTGAGATATATGTAATGTATGCATCCATCCTCCCAAAGATATATATTATACAAAGCTCCTCCCTCCTCCACGACGCAACCCCCCCCCCCCCCTCTTTCTCCTTCATTACCAAAAACTCCATTGTTAGGTACCCAAAAACCACCCACCCCAACGCTTAACCCATTAAATGCATTTCAAGCCATACAAGTCCTTATCCATACATACCATCTTAACAAATCCTCATATCCTGCCCCCTTCAACCACTTCCCTTCCCAAAATCTCCACCTCACCGCTCTCGGCCGTCCTCCTCCTCTCCACAACCCATCTCTTGCCACCGTCCAAATCATCCATCGTATAAGAAATACTATCCGCCGAGCCCTTGTGTTTATGTCCCATACTCGGCCTCTCCTCTGAGGTGGTCCTCCCGACATCCGCAAACCCATCAACCGGCCCGCCACTCATGGTAACCGGCAACGCTGGCGCCAACCCATCAACCGTGACAGTGTGATCCCCATCCATCTCACCCTCGCGCTCTTGCTCATGCCCATGATCATCATGCTCATCCTCGTACCCATCTAACGGGTCCTCGACCTCCTCCCCTTCCAAAACAGGCGAGCACGCAAACCCGCTGCTCATCCCACCATTCTGCGGCAGCGGGCTGGGGATAGCCAACAGCGGAGGCGGAGTAAACGTGCCTCCCATCCCCATGCCGGGCCTTTGCGGCAGCGGCGACAAGACACCTCCGCCCGGCGCAACACCGCTAGGCGGGAAGAATCCCGGGGTAGTCACAGGGCTCCCGCCGCCGCCGGTCCCGTCCCCATTGTCGCTCCACATCGAAAACGCACCCGCGCTGCCCTTCCTAGCGTGCGCGAGATTCCCAGCATGTATGTGCCCAGCAAACAAATCGATGCCATTCTTCCCATCCATGCCGGGGGCACGTTCCGACCGTGGACTACCCTCCCTCGATGTCGGCAAGCTGGCTTGCGATCCTCCCCACGCCTTGCTTCGCAACTTCATCAGCGCCGACAGCGACATGGTGCTATCCGAATCGTCCAGCCCCAGCAAGGCCAACTGCGCCAAGCCAGGACTGTTCAGCGAGTTCCTCCCGCCTTCCGCGGACCCAATCACGGGCGGCAGAGCCAAGCTCATGATGGAATTACGATTCGAATATTCCGATCTTTCCGTGATAGGCGTAAGGTTCGGTTCCCTGCTGACAACCCGCCCGCTGGTGGTTCTTGCCAGGCCGCCCGCAGGACCAAAATACCCGCCGTTGGCGTAGGAGAACAAGTTCTCGGCGCTGAGGGCGCTCGGGTTCGGATCGCGATTGCTGTTCCCCCCCTGCGTCGAGACAGGGGCCGAATAGAAGCCGAATTCCTGGCCGTACCAACCGTCAGAGTCATTGGCGAGCGCGCTGGCATTCGCCTCGGCGATGATGGCGTCGTCGTCAAAGTCGTAATCGTAATTGCTGTCAAAACCGCCGTAATCATCTTCATCTTCATAATGATCGAGAGAGTTGTCCACGGGGGACTGGGGAGGCAAAGAGTTGGCAGGGTCGGTGGCGAAAGTCACCGTCGATTCTGCGACAGGTGCGGGCGAAGGGTCTCTGCGGAACTTGCCCGATGCGGCAGCCTTTTGAGCAGCTTCAGCAAGCGCGGCTTGATAAGCTAGATCTTGTCCCGGAATTGAAGTCAATGCCATAGGCTCGGTTTCAAAATTTTGGGCCTGAGCGAGTTGTTCCTGTTGTTCCAACTCCATGGGCGCCGGCTGCGGAATACCAACGCTTAGTGATGTGTGAGCTGTTGACTGCGGAACTTCGGACGGGGACGTCAAATCAGATTCGCGCTTCGATTGGAGCTGAGCGGCCCTCATTGCCTCTTGAGCCTGCGCAAAGGCGCCTGGTATGGGGCGTCCGTATTTGTCTGTATCCTGGTTGTCGAAGATCGACTCATCAAAAACGAACCCATCACTCTGGAAGTCAAGCTCGTCCGCAAGGCCGTCGTCAAAGTAAATGTCGTCGCCCTTCTCACGTTTGGCGGGCACCTCAACGGGAGCCGGCTGGTGGCTCGGCTGACAGGCCAAATCGTTCGGCGCGTCTTGCTGGTACTGCTCGGCCGCGTGGCCATCCTGCCTCTCCATAGCTTCTTCCGCCCGCGGCAGAGGAGGCGCATCCGCGGTGACGGGAGTTGGCACGTCGGGGGTAACGTCCTTTGTCATGGCAAACCCAATCACCTTCCCGTTTGCATCCCGCGGGGTGGGCAGCACTGCCGGGGTGTGCGGACTTGGGAGGGCCGAGGCGGGATGAGAGCGCTGGAAAACAAATCCTGCAAAGTTTTCTTGATCGTTATCCGGATCCATGGCGGCTTCATAGTCTTGCTCTTCCTCGTAGTCGGCGTTTACCCCCGGGATCGGCTCCTCTTCGTAATCGGCATTCACGAGGGGGATCGGCTCTTCGAATCCATCGTCGTCCATCATGGCATCGTAGTCAAAGTCTTCGTCAAAGTCGTCAAATCGTGAATCATGTTCGGGCGGGGCGAGGTCTGGCGTCTTCTTTCCTTGCTCACGCTGGCGATGGCGCTCCTCCAATAATCTCTCCTGCTTGGCGGCTCCGGCCATGTCGAAACTGAATCTCGAGGACGTGCTTTTCATGTGTTTCGGAACTGCGGACATTATAGAGCTTCTTATGGACCTGCCAGAGAGCGAGAAGGCGCGGGACGCTGTTGATCTGACGGAAGCTTTTGGATCAGTTCCTTTCAGCGCCCCCTTGAAGCTTGCTTTTGACGTTGCGGAGGTCGGAGTTCCATCGGAGCTCGGTGCTTCATCCTTGAGCGGTACTGGCGGAACTGACTGGCTGGACAGCGATACCGTCGACGACGAGTGCAATCCTCCTCCAGAGCCATCCGGAAGCGACACTGCCGAAGCGGGCGCATGATTGGCCGGGCCTGGCGCACCGTAATCCGTCGCCGGGGCTCCCGGTGCAGCTGTGCTGGGCGTCGGCGGCTGAACATTTGGGCTGGGAAGCGCATCGGTGCTGGGCACGACCCGCTTCCGCGGAGCGCTGAAGTCATGAACTCTCGTTCCCCTAATACGCGGGTCATAGCTTGGTGTCGTGTCAACGGACTGTACGTCGATGGGCGTCTGGCTCGACTTTCTCCTCATCAGCAGAGACGAGACGGGATTCTTGAGAAACGGCAGGCCCTTTCTCGTCTTTTGTGTTTCCGGGGGTGGGGCGGAAGAAGGGAGCGAGGCCGGCTCGCTGCTCAGTCTCGTGCCGGATGGCCTGCTGGCAGATGCCGAGGTGGCCTGGTGCAATTCTGTCGGGGCAACAAACGACGTCGCCCTCGCCTGCTTGGTTGCGAGCAGAAGCGGTTTGCCGGCAAGACCTGTATTTATCGGGGGCGGTGGTGGCTTCGCTCGGGCCAGGCGGTTCTCGGAAGGTTTACCTGCTGTCGCGGCCGGCGGTTCGGCGTCGGTCCTCAGTGCCATGGTGGCGGTCGGCAAAGTCGCAGGCGGCTGTGGAGGGTTCGGGGATCGTGAGCGCAGGTGCGGGCGCGGCGAGTTGTCCTGCGCAGGGTCGGGATGGTCATGGTGAGCGGCAGCTTCCCAGGCAGCGATCTGGTCAGGGGTCGGCGAGGAAGGGTTCGACGGAGCGCGTCGGTGGAAGCGGAGGTGCGACAGCATCTTTATTCAAGACACCCTTTTTACGGGCGCGACAAGCATCGAGTCGCCAGGATCCGAGCGCGATCTCCCTGGAGAGGGCCGGCTCCCGGAGGAGGGGTGGTTACGTGGAGGGGCTGAAGTTTTTTTGGGGGCGGGAGAGCCGCGGGCGGGATCGGTGGTTGCAATTGAGACACGCAGTTTGCATGTAAGCATCTAAAAACTTGTTCTGGGCAAAAAATTTTCTAGAAGGAATTCAGAAAAAAATGAGCACCGCCCGACCGTGGTTTCGGAAAGACTTGGAACCTTCCAAGCCTGGAGTTGGCTCATTACGAATTTACAATGGAACAATCAATCCAATCCATGCTGCTTGGAACTACACTAAAATGGAACCAGGGCCGGGGTCCCACCGAACCGCCCGTCCCATTCCACACTCCCCAGCGGGCATTAGCGTCGGCTGTCGGTCAATGGCAACGGCTGCCCTGTGCATTTGTTGGTTTTCACGCTGCCGCATCAGAACCCAGAAGTGGACCCCGAGAGGGGCGGTACCTGAAATCTCCCAGTCATGCCTGGATTTGCTTGGATGCAGAGTCGGCCAATTAGCGTGCACGGCGCAACAATCATCAAAACTGTTAGTGCCCAAAGAGCACAGGCAGCTCGATGATATCCGGGGCATTGCCGACAATAACAGTTGGGATGATGCTTGTGAGGAACTCGTCTGCATCTGCGGGGAACATGTCTTGCTTCATTTTGACACTCGACCCTCATAAACACCTCGGAATGACGCTCAGCTGCAGTCATCGTCAGTCCATCACGGACCCCCTTGACATTTGTGGCCAAGACCGCCATGACAAATGGTCCTTTAATAAACTGCTGAGCGACGACGGCCGCATCATCCCCAACTCGCTGCAGGCGCAGGTCCTGTCAATAATCGCCAACTGTCCAGCTGACCTCTCCAGGATTGAATCCACGCTGCAAACCTTCAGTCGCAAGTCTGGGGCCGTCAAGCGGGCGGCATATGCAGAATGCTTTCGCCTTTGCCTGCAGCGCGATGCCAGAATAGCACAGAAAGAGGCGTCTCGCAACGGCCGAGGATCATCATGGAAGCCCTTTGCTCAAAAAATACGACAACTGTGTGGAACAAGTAATGCCAGACAAATAATTCCATTGAGAGCTGCAGGTCTATCATTATTATTATTTCCATTTTTTTTTTATCATATTTCTTAATTATCACTTCTTACTTGTCATTAACCATCTTGAATCACCTTATATTCAATTTTGTTGATGATTGCTTTTCTCTATTCCCGTTCTCTCCTAATCCATCTTATATCGAGCTTTCAAGTAGGCCGCTTTATTTAGCAGCTCAGGTAGGTACCTAGCAGAGGCTTAGCTCATGCTCGCAAGCTGCCCAGCCGACCACACAGGTCATAAGTATTTGCAATTTTGATCAGTTTATTTGAATTGGAAAATTCAAATCGATTTTCTCATCAAGGCAGCACCCCAAAACCATATGTACCAGGTAGGCTCGTGTTTAATTACGGTGCTTTGCATTCCTGGACAAAGATATCTCGGGTTGAATTTGATTTTTGATTTTTTTTTTTGCATTGCTTGGGTAGTTTTGAACAAAATAAAACAATTGCCAGGTAGATCGATCTCTCGCTCTCTGTGTCTCTCTTCCAAGGCCTTTCACGCCTTCTTGGCCTAGAAGTGGATCAGAACATCAACAGAATGAATTCAAATTACCAGTCACAGGCTCGCTACGGCATAGCAAGAGCTTTCTTGCCAGACAAGTTATCCTCAAGGTTACTCCTTCCAAAGATGAATAAACCTTCCAGCTAATTCTGCTCAAGGACAGTTTGGGAGGAGGTGACCAAAACTTCCCTCCCTTCCTCGCCTTCTCTTCGGTCAGTCAGCCCACTCACTCACTGCCTTCCCTTCCACCCTTTCCACCATGAAAGATAAAAGGAAAACCAAAGAAACAGTTGGTGTGGGAGCCCAGCCCCTGTCAATCTCGGCGCAGATCAGCTTGGCATCTCCCTCCCCGACTAAGGTAACCTATCCTTCGCGATGGCCCATTCTAGGTAGGTGTCCATGAAAAAGGGCACAGTAACTACTAGCCGTGCCTGACCCTGAGGCTCTGTATGGCTTATTCGTCCTACGCACCTATGCAAAGCGAGCTTCTTACAACTGTCAATGAGCCCGAGTCTGGTTCCGGATAAAAGGTGGGCTTGGACTAAAGTAAGGTAGGCAAGGTAATAAGGTAGGCAGGTGAATTTGTTAACCGACTGCTGCGGCATACCAAATCGGGGGGTCGAGTATCTAATAAAGGGTGCGCCTCTGGGCAACATTGCTCGCGAGATGCCAGTTTTCTGCCGGCACGGCGCCTAGAATTCGTACTGATTCGTCGAGGGCTTTTGACTATTGGGTGTTTTGCATTTTCACGGGCGGGGGTGGCGGAGGCGGGGGCGATTACCTGCACTAGAAGTCTGGAACACTTGGAGATAATTGTTCTAGATTCCCCCTATTTTTTTTTTTTTTTGACGACAAAGTTTACTACCCCCCATTCCTGCTATTTATTATTTCGCGGAAGAGACCCATGGTTCAGGTCGTCTTCGCTGCCCTCTCCAGCTACCTTACTTGCTCTCTTCAAATCGGCGACCACCGAGCCGCAACGGGTTTGTCCGACGCCATGATCATCCTCTTGCTTGCAGCCTGGCTGCTATACTACTGCGGGATAATCATCCATCGCCTCTACTTCTCCCCGCTCGCAAAGTTCCCGGGACCCAAGCTGGCGGCGGCAACGGGCTGGTATGAGTTCTACCACGATTACTGGCGCGAGGGGAAATACCTCTTTGAGATCGAGAAGATGCACAAAAAATACGGCCCCATAATCCGCATCAACCCGGACGAGCTCAGCATCCGGGACGCCGACTTTTACAACGAACTCTACGTCACCGAGAGCAAACGGCGCACCAACGGCCACGAGCTCTTTTGCAAGGGCATCGACATTGACGGCAGCCACCTCTTGACGGTGGACCACGACCTCCACAGGAGGCGGAGAAAGCCCCTGGAGCCCTTCTTTTCCCGCCTGGGGGTCTCGCGCCTGCAGCCCATGCTCGCCGAGGTGGCGATGCATCTCGAGTCTCGGATTCGGAACCTGAAGGGCACCAACACGGTGATCCGACTTGAGCACGCCTTTTCTGCCTTTGCGGGAGACACCGTCGGTCGCATCTGTTTCGACGACGGCAAGCCAGGAGGCCGTTTCCTTGACGCTCCCGACTTTACTCCAGGATGGTACGACATGATCCACGCACTTGCGCGGTCCATTCCCCTCTTCTCTCAGTTTCCCTTTATCATGCAGCTCTTGAGCTTGATACCCGAATGGGTGCTTTTGCGGGCTTACCCGCAAGGACAGATGGTGAAAGGTTTCAGGCAGGTTAGTCATATCTACCTAGATAGTCATTCCTGACATCCTGTTCGTACCTTAGATAGGAACGCTAACCCCCAACTCTCCCTCTAATAAAGAGGGCCACAGATCACATTCGCCGGGCCATGGCAACTACAAATGGCGAAAAGAGTTCAGCGGGATCAGGCTCTCCCGGGAGCAGCGAGGCGTCCTCTCTCTTCCACCACATTGTCGCCAGCGACATGCCCGAGTCGGAGCGGTCCGAGGAGCGGCTCGCAAAGGAAGCCCAGATTATTCTCGGAGCCGGCACCGTCACCGTCTCGCGCACCATGGCGTATGCGTCCTTTTACATCCTCTCCCGGCCCGAACTCCGCGCCGAGCTGGAGGCCGAGCTGCGGGAGCCCATGTCCGACTGGCCCGCCCGCGTCCCGACGTGGACGGAGCTCGAGCGCCTGCCGCTCCTGCAGGCCATCATCAAGGAGTCGCTGCGGCTGACTTATGGCGTGATGCACCGCCTCCCGCGCGTCTCGCCCGACGTGCCCATCCAGTTCAGAGAGTACACGATCCCTCCGGGGATCCCCGTGGGCATGTCGGCGTACCTGCAGCACTCGGACCCGGACGTGTTCCCGTCGCCCGACAGGTTCATGCCCGAGCGCTGGCTCGCGGGCAGCGTAACGCCCGCCATGATCAGGAACTACGTGCCCTTCTCCAGGGGGTCCAGAAACTGCCTGGGCATGAACCTGGCCATGGCCGAGATGAGTCTGATCCTGGCGGTGCTGTATCGGCCCGGGGGGCCAGAGTTTGAGCTGTTTGAGACGGACGAGAGCGACGTCGAGCAGGCTCACGATTTCGTGGTGCCCATTCCCAGGCTGACGAGCAAGGGGATGAGGGTATTGGTTCGTTAATCATCGCATCGGTGAAGGGGCACAGAGTTGTCCGAAGGGAGGAATGTGAAGTGTGGCTTATTATGATTGCGATTGTTGTGGATCCCCCCTTTCCAACCAGGTACGCAGTATATGACTGAGGCCACTGCCTTCCTAATAGCAAGAGCAAAGCGAGGCTCCTCTACGTGTTTGTACATACCTTATGCGCCTCAATGCATGATTCACCTTCTTTGATTTAGCTTCGACGCAACTTGGACTGAAATTTGTGTCCAGCTTTGAAAGAGACTTGCGCCAGCAGTGATGCATCACCTCGATCGAGCAACAAGTGTGTAACAACCGGAAATCATGAATTCGGCTCGGGGAAGATGACTATGTTCACCTTTGCAGCCATCTTACAAACCACCGTCGTTTTATGATAGTCGTGCATCCTCCGCTGATTTTATTTTTTATTATTATTACTATTAGAATAGAATAATACCCAATTACGAAGAGCTTTTGAAATAAAAGCCTACAAATTTACCAATATATACATATTTATTTAAAAAAAAAATCAACATGTTTACACACATTTGCGGTCAAACTCCCCAAGAATGAATATCGGTACCTAGCGACTTAAGGCAAAGTGAGGCACCTAGGTATCTACAAATTGTCCTTCTTCCAAGCTTTTGCCACAAAGTACTGCCTGATGCTTTTCATTCACTCCAGCAATCTGAACGTTTACAACTTTCTCAACTCCATTATGATTTCCTATTTTAAAACATTAAATTCTAATTCAAGAAGCAGGTTTGATGGTTCGCATAGAAGAGTCTCAAGACCGTGCAAAACAAGGGAAATAAAGATAGGTAGGTATTATATTCGATGTTAAACAAACTACCTAGGCAGTTAAGTACCTAGGTACCTAGTTACCTAGGTAGTTACCTTATATTTCAACCCCCCTAAAACGTAACCTTGACAACCTGACCGCCCAACATGTTTCCCGACGCATCAATCCCCCCCGTGGCAACGTAAACCTCCCGCCCGCTCAGCCCCAGCTTGACCGAAGTCGGATACCTAAGCGCCACGCCGGCCCCTGGAACCCCGGGACCCAGAACCATCGTCTGGGCCCCCGTGGCCCCGTCGATCCTGACCAGCTTATCCGTCTGCCAGGCGACGTACCCGTGCCCGAACCGGGTGACGGCCAGGTCGTCAAAAAAGTTTTCCTGCCCCGGAGGCGTCGCGATGGTCGAGACGACCTGCGCCGCCCCGCTCCCGACCTTGTCCCCCGCGCTGTCGACTTGGACCCTCCCGTAGATTCCCCTGGCGGAGTTGGTAAAGTACACGTACCCGTCCCACCGCTTGCCCGGCCGCAGGTTGAGCCCGTTGACGCCCGTGATCCCGATCGACTGGGTGATGTTGGGGTTGCCCCCGAAGAGCGGGTCGGCAAACGCGACCGAGGCCGTCCGGGTCGCCGTGTTGATCTTTAGCAGCCTGAACCCGCGCGAGTCGGCGCTGAGGAGGATGTGTCTGCTGTTGCTGCCGGCGGCGGGGAGGGCAACCAATCCGTTGGTGCTGATTGTGTCTGGGATCGGGATGGTGTCCAGGAGCGTCGCGGTGCCGGAGCCGGGGGCCAGGGAAATTATGTGCGCGGCGACGGAGCCGTTGACAAACTCAAAGTTGGCGCCCAGCACGCCCGTGGTTATGGCGTACTTGCTGCCGCCCAGCGCCGCGATGCCGGTCTGCGCGGTCGAGTTGGGCAGGGAGGCGACGACCGAGACGGTGCCGCTGGTTTGGTTGAGGACGTAGAGGGGCGAATCCGGCCCCGGCCCGCCGAAGTGCGTGAGGAGGATGCGGTTGTCTGGGAGCACAAAGAGGTTTTCGATGAAGACCGGGTTGGACGGGGTGAAGGAGAAGATCTCCGTCGCGGTGAAGGCGGCGGAGGTGGCCGTCAGAAGGGGGCCCAGGGCCACAAAGGAGCGCACGAGCTGCATTTTTGAATTGGAGATGGTCAATTGGAAACACCAAGGCTAATAAAGCGGCCGAGGAATAATGAGGTTCGGAGGGTGCAGAGGCTGACTTTATGTAGACCAGCACCTTCACCGACTAGTTTTTATTGGTGCATGGTCGAACCGGGTTCTTGGGTAACATCGTGACGGTCTGTTATTACACATCTACTAGCTACCGAGTACCTGGAGGCAGGCCTTTCAGCCTCTCAGCGTGAGCAGCCCAGGCACCCATACCGGGTGGTTTGACTTTCAACATTTGCAAGCGAGGAAATCGAGGGGGTCCCGACTTGATTCTCCGCAATCACGGCATTTATGGTTACACGGGGACCTATCTCATCACCAATTCTTACTAGGAGCGGTTTAGTTGTGGCTTACGCCAAGGCAATAAACGGGGGTTGGTTTCCAAAAAATCAGACAATGCCAGTGTGCTTGATAAAAAAAAAGCTGAGGTCGGAATCATGGTTCTGTCTTTCAACAGGGTCTAAAAAACTCACTCTAACCCTTTCCCGGATAGTTTCACAAAGACGATTAGATTGAAACACACCATTGGATGATGGTAAAGGAACAATGTCACGTCTCGGCATATGATGTGCCATATCCCCTCCTCTCATGCCGTCCCGCCCGCCCAACGTCATGAAACACACACACTCTGACCGTCGACATTTTCTCATTTCACGCATCTGACAAAAGCCACTGCTCAACATTTAATCATCAACATAATGAAACTGGTCATCGCCGGCTCAACCGGAGTCGTGGGCACCGAGCTCGTCCGGCAAGCCCTGTCGAACCCCGCCATCACCGCCGTGCTGGCCCTCGCCCGCCGCGAGACCCCGGTCCCATCCAGGCTCAGCCCGGGGGCCGACGCATCGAAGCTCAAGTCGGTCATCTGCGATGACTTTGAGAACTACTCGGACAGCGTCAAGAAGGAGCTGTCGGGCGCCGATGCCTGCATCTGGTAAGTTTTACATCAGCTGGCACATTATCAAATCGAGACTGTCAAAGTGCTCAAGAACTAATCCCTCGGCCGCAGGACCATCGCCCTGATACCTTCCAAGTATGGCAGCTTCCCGCCCGACCAGGCGGCCAAGATCTGCAGGGACTACGCCGTGTACGCCATCGAGGCCATGACCAACCTCGCCGAGCGCTCCAAGCCGTTCCGCTTCGTCTACTTTAGCGGCAGCGGCACCGAGAGAGACCCCAGCAAGAAGCCGCTCCTCATGGGCGACTACCTCCTCCTCAGGGGCGAGGCCGAGACCAAGGTCCTAGCGTACGCGCAGCAGAACCCCGGGAAAGTCGAAGCGTGCGTCGTCAAGCCCGGCTACATTTACTCGCCCGACAAGCACAGCGCCCTGATGGGCAGGGTGTTTGGGCTCGGCGCCGCCGTGTTTGGGTTCGGCGAGGTCGACGTCAGGGATCTGGTTGCCGGGGTGCTGGACCAGGTCGTTGACGGATTCGAAAAGGACACGCTGTCGAATGCGGATCTGGACAGGATTGGCAAGGCGAGCTCCAAGAAGCTGGCAGAACTGAGAGCCAAGCAGTGACGGGCAAGCACTCTCTTTTACGGGCGGAACTGGGAAGAATCTTGATGAGAATGAAGGGAACCTGCTTTTGGGGAATAGGAACCTACCTACCTACCTTACATTCGGACAGAGGCGAATTCTTGTTTTATTTCATGTTTGATTTGTTTTCTTACCTGTTAATTATCTACCTACTATTCAGCAACCCTAGGTACCCTAGGTTCTTGCAGTGTTTATCAAACAGACCTCACCTAGGCTGTGTCTCCCAACCAAGCAACTGTGAAATTCTGCTGGAGACTACTTTGGTAAAACAATAAAAGCCCTGCGGTATCCCTGGCCAGGGAAAACTTCCACGAGAAAGGGCGGCAGACATGCAGCCTTCGTTGCTCGGCGTTGGACGGGACTCGCAAAGAAGCAAAAGACCGTTATAATATTATGGCGCTACTAATACACCCAAGTAATTACCAACCACACTCCCATAGTTCTCCATACCTAGGTATCTTATGCGGGCAGCAATATCTCTTTCAACCCCAGTTCCCTCTCACACTCTTCCACGCTGGCATTCTGCAATCCGTGGTACAATTCCGTCTCGCACAGGACGGGCTGGCCTATGACGGCCTCCAACTCAGCTCGAGTGTCGCCGTTGGCCCCAGTTTTGCAGATTTTCCTGCCGTCGCCTCCCAGATTCGACGTGAAGATGCCCGCAGCCGAGAAGGGCAGGAAGTCCTCATACGTTATCGGCTCGCACTCGACGACGCCGGCCCGGATCAGGTCCTCCATCCGAGCTGCGGCGCCCGACTCGCCGCCCAGGCTGAGTTGCGCCGCCGCCGGTTTTGCTCGGACCCGGTACCGAAAGAACACCAGCCCATCCTTCCTCAAGGTTTCCCAGTCGTCGGGGTACTCGGCAAACGTCTCCCTCAAGGCTTCGTCCATGCGTCGGCCCGCGGTCTCCTTCATCCGCATCGCCGACATCAGCAGCCTGTCGTACAGCTCCCTTCCTTTCTTGGTCACGGCAGCGCCCCTCTGCTCCACCTCGCCGAACCTGGCAGTGTGCGTGCCGTCCACTCCTTGGCATCCTCCGTTTCGTTCAACCTTCTCCTCGACAAACGTCACCCGCTCCTGCAGGGCCCGGAAGCTCGTCTGCCGCAGCAGGATCTCGCACTTCCTGCCGGCGGGCGGACCCTCGATGCATTCCTTGGCCGGCAGGCCGCGGCGGATCATCTCGTCCTGGACGGCGTCAATGTCGAGCGTGCGGGGCGTCAGGTGGTTGATGTGCGCAGAGGGGAAGCAGACAATGTCGGCGACCATGGGGTGCTCTCTCAGCAGGCTGAGGTAGGTCGACAGGGGCACGGTCGATCGGGAATGCCACTTGAAGATCTTGATGGACTCGCTGATGAATTCCTCGACTTCGTCGCCGTCGTTGCCGTCGTCGTCCTCACCGCCACAGGCTCTCGATCTGAGACCGGTCCTCTCGGCCTTGGCCATCAGCTCGACAAGCCGGGGAGAGAACAGCTGCCGCTTGGACAAGATAGACTCGGCCAGCTGTCTGACCGAGGGGGACGCGATGCGGCACGGCCGCAGCACGGTGGTGAAGACTCTGAAGGGGTTGGCGCTGAGGGATCGCTCCGAGACGGGCCGGAACGCGGTGCCGTGCAGGGGGAAGCCGACGATCTGCAGGTCGTAGTAGCCGACCGGGTGCATGCCCATGATGCGGAATAGGCGGGCCATCTGGCGCATCTCCTGAGCGGTTCCGAGGCGGATGGCGCCATGGCGCTCGAGCGAGTGGCGGACGGGCAGGGAGGAAGGATCCAGGGATCTGGAAGCGAGGACGGAGGCGTCGACAGTGCGCACAATGTCGACTAGGTCACCGTAGAGGGGCACCTCATCGCGGTACATGTCTGAAAGCTGCTGGACGAAGCGGGTGCGAAGCGCGTCGGCGTCAACAGGCTGTTGAAGGCCATGGTTGGGGCTGTATCGGTAAAGCCTGTTAGTTTGGAAGTGACCTGCTGGAACCGGGATGATGATAATGATGATGATGGTTTAACCAACGTTGACTTTGGAGGTGGTCCGACCTCACGCACAGCGCGAGCTGTGCTGTTTTGGACGGCCGAAGGCATATCTTGTTGGATCATTGTGGAGAATTGATTAGTATAAGTGAAAGGCAAGTCTGGGATTTGTTTTTGTGGATGATAGGTTTGCAATGATAGGTAAACTCGAAGCATCAGGTCATTAGGTATTATGGGATGTGAATGATAACACACTCAATCTTGGTTCTTCTCTATCAATGCAACTAGGTAGGTAATCATGACGACCCCAGATGTACTGACTTCCCCTTTAATCATGGTCTAGACATGGGTCGGCATCCCGGACCATCTCCGCACCCTGGTTTGGCACGGTTATCGACGGCTGACGTCCGGCGGTGTGAGACAACAAAGTCACTGACTGCAATCCTTTGAACTAGATGCTGTTGCACTTGTTGGTCAAAGGTTGGATGAAGAGGATTTAATAGGTGCAGGTCACATGACAGATTATGTTCATGGTCTTTTGCTGACGGCCTTGGGGTTCCCGCGTTTGAGTTGAAGCATTGGTGATAGCAAGGAACTAACAATAAGAACGGAAATCAAGGCCGTGGTCAAAGGTAAGAACGATAAGGATCAAAGATGAGCGAGGAGGATGATGGTGGCGCTGGGTCTCGAGATAGAACAGTGAAAGATGACGATGGAGGTTGTTGAGTTTTGGGAAGCGAGGTAAAAAGTTAATTGTTGTGTGTTTTGCAGCCCTCTTTGCATCCAAGTGCGGCAAGATTGCAAGACCAACGCTGTCTGGTCGTTTAATTTTGGGAGTTATTGAATGTGTTTGTGCATTGGGTTTATCTTTTGGATCCAGTGCAGCAGGATCATATTGTGTTGATGATATCAAACGCAGCCGATAAGAGCTTGAAGAAAGGAAGAGCATGATCAAGGTCATAATTTTAGAGGTTAGATACGGAAAACCATGCGGTGGATATGAAAATGACCTGATATGCACTACGGTAATATTAGATTCATGATTTGCATTTGTTTCTTCCAAAGATAGATCTCACTGTTTTCTACTTTGTTTTAATCATCTTTGTGGGGACCCTCAAATATTTCCCCATTTTTTTTATTCTTCAAAACAAAGAAATACTAGTAATAACAACAAAAAAAAAAATACCAAAAGCTCTTGCTAAAAGGATCCTAACAATCTTAAGCTCCAAATCTGAGACCAAAACTTTAACATCAATGTCCAAGAATCAGCTCCACTTGCTGCTCGGCCTACTCTAGTGTATGTCATACATCGGGCAGGGCCTTCCGATCCACAGCGATCCCTGATACGTAATAATTCAGCTAAAAAGGAATTTTAAGAACCACGAAAGCCATTTTTCAGCTCTTTAATTATTTTTAGCTTCTGCGGTACATGTGTATATGTACCCTCGGGCTTTCAATTCAATGTTCGCTCGGCCCGAACCAAAGCGGAATGCGGAATGCGGAATGCGGAAGACGGAAGGCGGAAGGCGGAGGTCGGGCCGCGGGCGGAAACCGTCATGGACCCCACATTCCCTAATCGGCAGGTTTGTGTTCGTAACTGGGCCGGAGATGGAACGGACATGATTATACCCCGCCATCTCAGTAGAATTGGAAATGCCAAAGATAAATCGAGGATTCTTGTTTTGTGGTTGGAATATCCCAAGGCATCTTTTTGTTGTCAAACTTAGTGGCACCGTGCATTCTCAGCACTCAGAGGTACACCGTGACGAACAAAACAAGCTGAAAGATTATAGACATTTGGATTATCAGTCACCAGCGAGCCATAGCATTCTAAGGAATCCAGCTCCTAGGTCTGGAGTTGGTTTAGTCTTATTTCTATTTTCTGCTTTCTTTCAATCAGAAAGATAAGGTGCCTACATTCTGAATGCCTTCATGTTATACCATTGCATCATATGCTTTGTGGTCGTCTTTGTGATTCTCATAATGCTTGAAATTGCCATTACAAATCAATACTCAGCTGTTTTTTTTATACAAGTGTGATGTTCCCTTTCAGTGTTCAACGCCTTGTGTTTGACTCTAATCAAGCCATTCATTCTGTGTGTCTCTATTTTCAGGTCAAGCCGATCCTGGCCATCAATAATCTTAAGAGCTCATTAATAAAAGTCAAACCCGCAAATGAATATTTCGATGGAAATCCGGGTATTTTAGTTAAGTAGTGAGAGACTTTTCGAAAAAAAAAAAAAAAAAAAATATGACACTAGAACACTCTTTGGTGGAATCATCTTCCTCGAGAAGCTGGGGATTTTCCCAGCCAGCTTGAAGCCACCACACACCTAAACATTCAGGATTACATTTCCAAACAAAAGAAGCATTTTAGTATATCAAATAATGTGTGAGATTAGGTACTTGCTCGTATTTCTCATATCCAAACATAAATTACTGAACATCCGCACATAAAACAAGACTTACCTACCTCACTAATCATCCAAAATCGGTATAGTATCAAGTCCGATAGGTACCTAATCATCTGCTTGGGCGTCCTTTTACAAAGGTCTCACAGACTCATTAAATCCGTCTAATCAAACGAGGAGAAGACCAAGTCGGATTCAGAATAAAGTGACAGAGAACAGTTCTTGGATTCAATGTCAAGTCCCCTTGTTGAGGGCTGCGGGCAATGGGCAGAATATATGAGTGCCGGTGTACAAGATACATGTACAGGATGACAATGAAATGATGACTTAGCACTCATAACTGTAAGGTCATTGTTGTCCAGTGTGTTTCCCCATCTGACCGTATAGGTAGGCTTCTCTCGGATGGATTTATTCCCCAGTTCACGTTCTTCATCGTATGCATAGAACTTACCAGCCGCTTGTGTGTCCATTGTTATTAGCTGGCATCCTGATATGACTGAAGAAAGAGGGAGTGAGAGGGCGGGGGGGGGGGGAAGAAGGGATATTTAATCCAGATAGAACTCTTGAACCACTACAGAACAGATTGGCTGCCATCTTGACCCCATCGAAACCGACTTGATTACCAATTAATTATTTTTCAATCCTTCTTATGTACCTCAATATCCACCCACAAAAAAAAAAACCCCCAAAATCCCGTCTTCGTACTCCGGGCTAACTTCCCCAACCTCTCCCTGTTGAACCCCTAAACATCTACCCATCCCAAGGACAATCAGGGTCTCGCACCGCTGCATCCATCTGAGGTTCCAAGATTCGGTAGGCACTTGAGTTCGAGTAAGCGCGCCCCAACCTCGATCGCACCGCACCCTGACTGTGGCGCTGCTCCAAAAAAAACAAAAAAAAAATCCGGGCCCGACTAGCGTGGCCCCCTGGCTTGCTTCAGGTTCTTTTTCCGGTAAGATCATGCATATCGACCCCAGGGCGCTGGGTTAGTAGCATCGGAGATTTTGCGCGTTAGACGAATTGTCATATCTGCCAATCTCATCTCCGCTCATAATCTGGTGGTCATTCTTGTAATGTTTTTTTTTTTTTTTGTCAGTAATATTTTGGATTTTTATTGTATCATAGGGAGAGGAATATTGGTCTGGCACGCAGTCATTAATGGAACCCTAATGCGCCGCCGCCCTTCAGTAACCGAGGTTACGAGCAAAGCAAACCCCTATCTTCGATTGTGACTGTGGCGTTTGCTTGGAAGATCTAGGCTTGACTAGCGCAAGCCCCCCAGGCTTGCTTCTTTTGCGGCAAGATCATGCACTCATCATCAGGTCGACCCAGAGCGCTGGGTCAATGTCGGAGATTTTGCGTTTTAAACGAAGTCGCTTCATGTCTGCCGCTTGCATCTTTGCTCTACTCCTGTGGCCGTTTTCAATGTTTCCAAACCCTAATATTCTTATCCCATGTTAATCATAGGGAGGGCCATTGTTCTGGTACGCAGTAATGAACCTCAATGATGCGCCGCCGCCCTTCAGCGACAGGGGTGTCGAGATTATCATACTCTCTTGCGTCCTGCATAGTCTCTCCATTCCGATCCTCGTCACCCGGATATGGACCCGTTGCCGACCCAGCGTACGGCTCGGGTGGGATGACTGGGCCATTCTCGCCGCTGCGGTGAGGCACCACCGCATCTCTATCCTTGCCGTCTGGCCTGCTCACTGACTCCGACTTGCCAGGTCTTCGACTTTGTTCAGTGGGTCCTGATCCTCATCGCTGTCACCAACGGGCTCGGCCGCCCATCGTTCTACGTCCCTTTGGCCCAGTTACCAATCGCACGGCTGGGTCTCTACTTTGCCAATCATTGCTCTGGATGGGCCATTGGCCTCGTCAAGCTCAGCATCGCCTGCTCGCTGCTCCGGCTGCGTCGAGAAAGCATGGCGTGGCGCGTCTTCCTCGCGGCAATGATGGTCCTGTCCATCGCAATCGCCATAACGACGAGCGGCTTTCTCTTTGCGTCCTGCAAGCCGCTGGCGGCGGTCTGGAAGCCGAAGACGCCATCCTCGGTCTGCCTCCCACGAACTCTTATGAGCAAAGGGATCCTGAGCACCGCCGCCTTGACCGTGGCCACTGATTTCATCCTGGCCCTCCTGCCGATCACGTTCGTCAGGCATATCCGGAGATCCGCACGCGAGAGGGTAATCGTCGCGATCATCATGGGCCTAGGTCTTGTTGCGAGCTCGGCGAGCATCTGCAAGATTGCGTCCGTGTTGACGAAGCGCCTGACCGGGGATCCGCTTCGTGATGGTGTCGATGTCACCATTTGGGGAATCACAGAAATCCAGCTCGGGTACTAAGCGGCTAATTCGCTCCTATCATGCCTTTAAATGGAAAATAAAAGCTAACCGATGATCTCACTCGCAGGATCATGGCCGCATGTATCCCATGCATCAAATCCTTGGTAGAAAGATGGCTCGTAAGGATAGGACTAATCTCTCGCCGACGCGGTCCGACCTTGTACCACCTTGAACTTGAAGATTCGTCCAGTGGATGTCAGCCGCGCGATGACTGCGGGCGAACCGCCCAGCCCCCCGATACCGGCACCGGCACCGGCACCGGCACCGAGCATGATTGAAAAATGGGAGAATAGATCCTAGCTTTCTAGTAGTGGGACGAGGGACTCCATTGCTAGGGGTACGGCGTGTAGATAATCAGGCCCAGAGAGAAGTTGAGAATGCGGCATTGCGCAATGCCGCGTGATGGCTGAGGCCACTGAGAAAACCAGTCGCTGCTCAAGTAAAGTGACATGTTGCTCAGGTAATGCTCAGGTCTAGGAACGGAAATGGAATCTGGTGTGATTTGAAATTCCGAACTTCTCGAGGGACTTGCTTATTTTGCTATAGTTACTTGTTAATTATCATCTCTAATACTCACACAATTCCTGTTGTTACCTCAGGTAACTTATCTACCTACACTCCTCCTCTCCCACACCCCATCAAACCTCGGACTTGAGTTCACACACACAAAGGACATACCAGAAATATCTGCCATCGATCACATTTGAGATATGTCTGAGTGCTATCTCTGCTTCTATGTCTTCTCTGGGGAAGAGAAAAAAAAATAAAAAAGTCTGGACCGAGTACGAGCCCAAGCCGTGGGAGGAAACCGACGTTAGGATCATTGGTTGAGGAGGTTTGAAAACTAAATTGACAGACAACTCTAATCTACGATAAAAGTTTCTTCTTGCATCGAATTCTGGGTAGAGTACGAACACGTCGTTGATCATAATGGATAAAATAATATGATGAGAGATATCGAGTAAATCTTTTCACAGTTCCAACAACCCTCCGCCCCCCTCTACCCCCCCTTTTTATTTTATTTTTATTATTATTTCCTTATCGAATCGCTAAGCCAATCAAACTAAGGTAGATATCAAAAGCCAACAACAATCCATACCCCCAAAAAAATACCATAACAGGATCCAAAACCATCGCTACCAAGGTAGTGATCACATCAAAGGGACATACAATCTTTTATCCCTTCCCTATGATTTCCCCTCTATCGTTCTTCAATTCGGATTGACACTCCGGGTACATAAAGTCCTGCTCGCAAGGGTTCTCGCACCCATCGCACTCGGGATTTACATGATGCTCCCCTCTGTCCTGCCTCTTGCCCGCCTGTCCAACCTCGGCGTCCTCATCCGGAGTCGGCCTCTTCGTCGCTTCTGCCTTGCCATCCAACCACGGCCCATCAACAACCTGTTGTTCAGGAATCGCTTCAGGAGTCGAGGGGGAGGCCGCCCTCATGTTTAGGGTTTTGGTACCTTGCTCGGCGCGGTCACCGAGCCACAGCAACCGTTTGTTTGTTACCTCCGCAGCAGCAGCAACCGTTGCCGTCGCCGGCGCGCACTGCTCACAGATTGCGCTGGCGGCGCTGACGACGCTTATGGCCGTGATTGGGCCGCACAGCGACAGGACGCAGTCCTGGGCGGCGGATTGGATCTGCTTGGAGTTTTTGCAGTTGCAGGATATGTCGCCCGTTACGGGGCAGCCCTGAGCCGGGGCGACCGAGTTGATGCATGTTGCCTAAGGTGGGTTAAGTTCAAAAAAAAATGAGTATAAAATTGTTTACCTATTACGGAGATGATTAGGAGGGAAAGGGGGGGAGGGGGTAAGGGATGATTTACACCACAGTCTGGCATGGAAGCCACGGCAGGACAAGCATCCTCCGACGATACGCCAAAGTCTTGAGCTGCTAGTCGCGCTTCAGAATCGAGATTATCACTCCGGGGCTCGTGGTAGCGGCGGCTACGATCCAACTCTTGAGCGTTAGCCTGAGGCCGTCGCAACTCCTGGCGCCGGTTGGTGCCCCTGTGGTGGTTGAATCCCGCAGCGGTAGCTTCCAGAAGGAATGAAGAGAACAAGAGTAAGAACAGCTTGGTGTTCATGTTTGCTCTGGATACAATGTGGTACCAGCTAGGTTTGTTGGGGTTTGGTGGGTTATGGTTTTGCCCTGTAGTAACAGACAAGAACTAAACTGATCATGATAGAGGCGATAATGCATACGCAGGTGACGGAAAGCAGCTTGTCAGTCGTGGTCTTTTTATAGACAGGATTGATGGAAATAGAATCATTCCCTTTTAATGAAATCTCAATTGTCATGGAAAGTTTACATGTAAAACAGCCTTGGTGAAGTAAAAAGGGGCTACATCCGACGGCCTTGTCCTCCCTGGTCCCGTTTGGTGTGGCACGGGTACTGGTTGCACCCGTGAGCTTTGCACGCAGTGGTTGGGTGGGAACAAACAGTTCGCTCAACATCATAGAATAGACTGAATAGGGCACGCCTTGAATAAGACCATGAGGTTCAGGCTTTTGTCAGGAGGGTCACTTGCTTCCTCGTGTTGCACCTTGGTCACTGTCAGTAACCAGTTAGCCCCTTGCCAGCATAGCATTCATCAATAAACTTGCGACTGTTCTTGCAGTTGGGACTTTGTTGCTCAGGCTGTGCATCTCTTTCATGTCACAGTAATGGTGTTCTAGGGTGCCAATTGTCGTGGAGACATAGAGAACCAAATAAGGACCTCTCATGCGTCGTAATAGTTATATGTCTCAAAGGCCGTGGCGTATCAGATGACACTAGCGTTTAGCCAGCCTTTGCTACACTGTCTGTGTCTGTTGGTACGATGCGTTCGAATGTGAATGAATCATTGTGCCTATGAAGCATACCTACCTACTTATTATCTATAGTGATATATGCTTGCTTGGTAACTGCCCCTTCAAAGGGCATTCTCTACCAAAATGGTGGCATGTTTGACTTTACTCGCCAATAATCCCGAAAATGGAAAAAAGACATTTCATGTGTCAAACTTTAACAATTTCACATTCAGCCGACAAAGCAAAGTGACATCGGTTCCGGTGCCAGTTCGGCCGAGGTCGGCGCATGGCGAAAGAGAAGAGCTCCGTCTCGTTGGTCAAAAAGTTTTCTACCCCACACTGTAAGTGTAATGTCCCGCCAACTGCCAGGGTCGCGCGGGGGCTGCCGGCCAGCCAGCTCCCCCCAAGCTGGAACCGAGCTCAAATAAACACTCACTGTGGGAGAGTCACACTGAGCGGGAAGCTTCAGCGCACCACCATCATCCCACCAGCCCCCCACCGATTCAAGGGAAACCTGTCTGGTCCTTCTTTTTTTTTTTTTTTTTTTTTTTTTCTTCCCACACTCTTTTTTGCGACACTCCTCCACCGCAACTTTTCTCCCATCACACAGCCACGAAGCAAACGACACAATGCTTTCATCGCTCAGACTCGTTTCGCGGCGAGCTGCCGTTGCGCGGAACTTCACTGCCATCCGCGCTGCTTCGTCATGGGCAAACGTTCCGCAGGGTCCTCCCGTATGTACACCACCACCGGTTCAACGGTGACAAGCGTGCCAACGGCATTGTGCGACTGCAAGCTAACAAACTCTCTCTCCTGTAGGATGTATGTGCTTCCTGAAGCTAAAGCTGCTTCCAATGACTGTCTGTTTGCGGACCTGTCCTGCTAACCACATTCTTGTTGGTGACGTTGTCAGGCCATTCTCGGTATGCGCAAATAATTCCCCACCGCGCCTCCACAATGATAGACATTGCGACATGTTGCTGACAATTGGTCTGCGCAGGTATCACTGAGGCTTTCAAGGCCGACAAGTTCGACAAGAAGATCAACCTCGGTTCGTCGACACCCCCAGCGTACCCCCCCGCATCGATGACGAGAAAGAGAGAAGAAGGAAAAAAAAGTCCCGCAGACTAACCCACCTTTTACCGTAACACAGGTGTCGGCGCCTACCGCGATGACGCTGGCAAGCCCTACGTCCTGCCTTCTGTGCGCCAGGCCGAGGAGAAGGTGATTTCGTCGCGCCTGAACAAGGAGTATGCTGGCATCACCGGTGTTCCCGAGTTCACCAAGGCCGCCGCCGTCCTCGCCTACGGCAAGGACAGCTCGGCCCTCAACCGCCTAGCCATCACCCAGTCCATCTCGGGCACCGGTGCCCTCCGCATTGGCGGTGCGTTCCTCGCCCGCTTCTTCCCCAACAAGACCATCTACATCCCCACCCCCTCATGGGCCAACCACGCCGCCGTCTTCAAGGACTCGGGCCTCGAGGTCAAGACGTATGCCTACTACAACAAGGAGACCATCGGTCTCGACTTTGCCGGCCTGCTCAAGGACGTCAAGGCTGCTCCCAACGGCAGCGCCTTCCTCTTCCACGCTTGCGCCCACAACCCCACCGGTGTTGACCCTACCCCCGAGCAGTGGAAGGAGATCGAGGCCGCCGTCAAGGAGAAGGGTCACTTCGCCTTCTTCGACATGGCCTACCAGGGTTTTGCCTCTGGCGACATCCACAAGGATGCCTTCGCCGTCCGGTACTTTGTCGAGCAGGGCCACAACATCGCCCTCGCCCAGTCCTTCGCCAAGAACATGGGTCTCTACGGCGAGCGTATCGGTGCCTTCTCCATCGTCTGCGCCGACGCCGAGGAGCAGAAGCGCGTCGACTCTCAGGTCAAGATTCTCGTCCGCCCCCTGTACTCCAACCCTCCCATCCACGGTGCTCGCATCGCCGCCGAGATCCTCAACACCCCTGCCCTCTATGACCAGTGGCTGCTCGAGGTCAAGGAGATGGCTGACCGCATCATCACGATGCGCGCGCTGCTCAAGGAGAACCTCGAGAAGCTCGGCAGCAAGCACGACTGGAGCCACATCACCAGCCAGATTGGCATGTTTGCTTACACCGGCCTGACCCCTGAGCAGATGGACAAGCTCGCCAAGGAGCACAGCGTCTATGCTACCAAGGATGGTCGTATTTCCGTTGCCGGTATCACCAGCGAGAACGTCGGCCGTCTCGCGGAGGCCATCTTCAAGGTTAAGGGTTAAAACCCACCATAGTAAAATGTTTTTATATATCTGATGAAACAAAAAAGGGCAAGGAGTATAACGGGTGGCTGGTTGGTGTATAATTTTGCCAAAATAAGGGATGTTTTAACTGTTTTTTTTCTGCCTTGGATTCTCGAATTTTTTTTTTTCAGCTCTGTAAAGTATGTGCTTCTATATTCATCATCGTATAGATTGATAGAAAAAAAGATGGCCGCATTTACCCTCAGTAAGAGATTGATGATGTATGAAAATAATCTTTTTTTTTTTGGTGCATTTTATTCTGGTGATTGGTATTATTTGTCCTGTTGACCCATCAATTCTAATAACTTTTGAAATAAGGTCAGAGTTTCTTTCTCAACCCTTACCCATCACATCATATCATGCGAATTCCCTCACGCCCTCCCCAATCGTTCCAAATCCCCTCTGACATCCTCGATTCGGCCGCTCATCTCCCTCCAGACCCTCGCCATCTCCCTCATCTTCCTCTCCTTCTCTTCCCCCCCGGCCTCGTAGGATTCCAGTTCCAGCTCCAACCCCTTGATCTTCTCCGTCAACCTGCCCCTCGCGTCCTTGAGGTGCCCCGCGTAGTTGGTCAGCGCCCGCACCACCTCTGGGCTGTAGACCTCCCTCCTGACGCCCTGCAGCGCGGCCCCGACCTCGAGCGACTGCTTCTCGGCCTCGAGCCCGGCCTCGGCGGCCCTGTACTCGAGCGACCTGGCCACGGGGCCGTGCTTGCCCTCGAGCGACTTGACGAGCCTAGCGAGGAGGGCGACCTGGTCCGAGAGCAGGACCGAGGTGCGCGAGGCGACGGCGAGGCGCGACTTTGTGAGCGACGCCTTGCGGGACAAGATGCCGTCGAGGAGGGTGGAGACGTGCGTCGGGAGGGAAGCGACCGAGCGGTGGAGGAAGGAAGGGTTCGTCGCCGGCAGCGCGAGCCGGGTCAGGGACAGGGCGTGCGAGTGGAGCGCACCGGAGAGCAGGGGGGATAAGGTCGGGAGAAGGGTGGGCAGTTGGGAAAACGGCGGGGATGAGAGGAGCAAGGCGAGGGAGGAAGGTGAGATTGAAGAGTGAGGAGCCGGGGAGAGGAACCCGGGGAGGAGGTGGATGAGGTCGAGGAGGGGGAGGGGGATCGAGGGCAGCAGCTGCTGCTGGGTTGGTTGGTGGGTTGTTGGTTGTTGGGATCGAGTGGCGCGTCGGGAGATGGTGGGCGCGGAAGGTTTGAGGTCGCCCGGTTTGACGGTCAAGGTTGAGAGGGCGTCGATTATGATGGTTTCTTTTGCTTGTTGAAGACGGTGTTTATCTAATTGCTTTTTTGGGGGGAACAGGCCGGGGGAGCAAAGAATTGATGATGTTTTGTTAGTTTCAACACCAAACGCAGAAGAGAAGTTATCAAATTAAATGCACAATGTAGAATATTTAATTTACCTTGCGAACGGCAGCCCGCTTCTTCGCTGCGGGGTCCTTTCTCGTTGATCCATCAGGGTTTAATATCTCTGTGGTGAGCGTCGTGTAAAGCGCGGCAAATTGCGGATTATTTTGCAAGACTGAGTCCTCAACCGGCGGAATCATTTTTGTTGGTTTGTGGGATTTAATATAAACTGTTCCCCTTTGTTTTATCTCGGGTTCCCGTTAGGTAAAAAGTCGCGTCAACCGCGTCCGTCATCAGTGGCTTCTCCCCCCTCACTATTCGTAAATTCCCAGGAGAGCCCCACGAAAGCACGTGCAAATTGATTTAGCGCCCAGCTATCCGTACACTTACAGCTTCGAAGGTTTCCACCAACTGGTCATAAGCTGCCTGCCAGCTGCCAAGCCAAGAAAGCTCCCCAAATTTTTTGAAAGAATTCATCAAGGAGTGGGGGTGTGCGGCATCCCACTACCATCCATAGGTAGCTGCAGTGGAGGAAGAGCGCGCAGAAGCTAACCACCAATAATAATTCCCACGGCGCTACAGACAGTCAAACCCTCAATTACTTCCCGACAGAAACCACCAATTCACTTCGGCCCAGCAGGACCCCTTCTACCGGGGGGAAATACGATTTCCCTCCTTCACATACGGCCCCCAACCACACCATAACCACATAACCACCCAATAAACAACCGAAAATACAAAGATGGCCTCCCTCCAAATCCCCGCGCGCGCAGTCGCCAGACAATCATCACCAGCATCACCACTCCTCCTCTCATTATCCCGCCGAGCATTCACCACCTCCCCCCAATCAAGCTACAAGCAGCCGCGGATCCCAAACTCTTCGATCCCGATCCCCTCAGTGACCGCCCCGCACCCGGAAATCCCTCCTTACCCCCTGGGTCCGCGGCAGGTTTACCACCAATCCAACACGGGCCTCTACGGCTCCGCCTCGATCCGCTTCGGCAACAACGTCTCGAAAAAGAACGAAATCAAGACGCGCCGCAGCTGGCGGCCCAACGTCCACCACAAGCGCCTCTGGTCCCGCTCGCTGGGCGTCTTCGTCCGCACCCGCGTCACGACCCGCGTGCTCCGGACGATCGACAAGGTGGGCGGGCTCGACGAGTACCTGCTGGGCATCAAGCCGCGGCGGATCGCCGACCTGGGGCCCTGGGGGTGGAAGCTGAGGTGGAGGATCATGCAGACCCCCTCGGTCCGCGCGAGGTTCAGGGCCGAGAGCAAGGATCTCGGGCTCGAGGTGGGGAGCGACGGCCAGGTGCAGAAAATCACGCTGCCGGACGGGACCGTCGTTAGCTTCGAAGAGGCGGAGGCGTACGCAAAGGAGATTGATGGGGAGCTGCTGGCTTCTGCTGATGAGTCCGGCGAGGGCAAGGTTGTGGACCTCGTAGACGAGGCCGAGCTCAAGGAGACTGGGTTCATGAAGGAGGATAGGTGACCTTTGTGGGACAATAAATTACACCCTCAAAAAAATTTAAAAGAAAAAAGAGCATCTGTATAAATAAAGTGTATACTGGATTTTCGGAGTGAGAAGGGAAAAAAAATAAAATTTAAATGGGTATGTATGACTGGGATTTCATTCCCTTATTTTATAGAAGGCGGTTTTACAGACCAGAGAATGTCTAGATCTCTCAATCAACTATCTCGGTTCGTGGTTTGCGGTTTGCGGTTTGCGGTTTGCGGGGGGGAAAAGACCCGAATTTATAGTTTGCAAAGCCAAAACGGGGTTAAAGATGGGACTCATCTACGATGCATGGAATTTCAACAAAGGCACTTTTATGGCACTGAACAAGAAATATTGGCCAGAATTGTCATCTTAATTTTCTGTCCCAGCTACTCGCCAAAGGACAATGTAGATGCAATCTATATATGAGGCCCAATACTCATCATGATATCTCTCCCAAAAATCATGATCTCATGAAAAAAGATTTGCGGCAATGATATGCCAAGAATTGAAGCTCCCCATTTCTTGCCGTCTCGCCCTCCCCCTTGAGTCCAGTCAGCCGCCTGGACAGCTTTAGAATCGCAAGTCCCAGCCAATCACGGGCCCAAGCTTGGGCAGCTCATCGGCAACGCTCTGGACATCCTTATCGCCACGTCCGCTGAGGCAGATGACAATGTCCTGGTCCTTTTTCATGGTCTTGGCAAGCTCAATGGCGCCATAGATGCCGTGAGCGGACTCAAGAGCAGGAATGATGCCCTCCAACTGAGACATCAGGCGGAAACCAATGAAAGCCTGAGCATCAGTGGCAGCGATGAACTTGGCACGGTCGCTGTCTTTCCAGTTGGAAAGCTCGGGTCCGACGCCGGGGTAGTCCAGACCAGCCGACACAGAGTGAGTCTCATCAATCTGGCCGTGCTCGTTCTGGAGGATATAAGTGCGGACACCGTGCAGTACGCCCTTGGTGCCGGCGGTCAGAGTAGCGCTGTGACGCTCGGTGTCGATACCATCACCGCCAGCCTCAACACCCAGGAGCTTAACGCTGGGGTCGTTTGCAAAGGGGTAAAACATGCCGACCGCATTAGAGCCACCACCGACGCAAGCCACCACAGCATCAGGCAACTTTCCACGCTTCTCGAGCATCTGAGCCTTGGTCTCGTTACCGATAACGGACTGGAAGGTTCGTACGATGGTAGGGAAGGGGTGCGGTCCTATCGCGGAGCCGATGATGTAGTGGGTATCTTCGAGGTGCACGACCCAAGACCGGAGCGCCTCGTTGACGGCATCGCGCAGAGTGCGGCTGCCGGCCTCGACAGCCACGACCTTGGCACCGAGAAGCTTCATTCGGAAGACGTTCAAAGCCTGTCGACGAACATCCTCAGCACCCATGTAGACGGTACATTCCATGCCGAACTTGGCGCAAACAGTTGCCGTCGCGACGCCGTGCTGACCGGCACCCGTCTCGGCAATAATCTTTGTCTTTCCCAGACGCCTGGCCAGCAACAGCTGACCCAAAGCGTTGTTGATCTTGTGTGAGCCAGTGTGGTTCAAATCTTCTCTCTTCAACCAGATGTTGGCACCACCGGCGTGCTCAGTAAGGCGCTCAGCCAAGTGAAGCTGACCGGGACGTCCCATCCAGGGGTAGTAGCTGCGATATTCCTCCCAGAAGGCCGGGTCGTCCTTGATCTTGTTGAAGCCCTCCTCGAGCTCGGACAAGCAGTCCATGAGCGATTCGGGGACGTATTGACCGCCGAACTCACCGAAGCGCTTGGGAAGATCCGAGACGATGGTGGTGAGTTGAGCGACGAGGTCGTCAGTCTGCTTGATGACCTGGTCAACGGTAGCCTCTCCGCTCTGGCGAGTATCGGCGATCGCCTCGACGATGCCAACCTCGCGGGTGGCCACCTGCTCGGGGGTGCGGCCGCAAAGCTGCGAGCAAAACGATGTAACAGCCTCGAGCTGGCGCTCCTCGCCGGCCTCACTGATGGTAGTAACAACCTTGCTGCCGACAACGACACCATCTGCGAGCTGAGCGATCGAGGCAAAGTGATCGTGGGTGCTAACCCCGAATCCAACTGCCGCGGGCTTGCCGCCGCTGTACTTCTTAACACGCGAGAGGAGCTCCGGGAGGTTGGCATTGAGGGTGCCGAGAGCGCCAGTCACGCCCTGGCGGGATACGACATAGATGAAAGAATCGGCCAATTGGCAGAGGATGCGCATACGGGCGTCGGAAGTGGCGGGGGCAATCAAGGGGACGTAAGAGAGGCTGCGGGAAAACCGATTGTCAGCTTACAGTTCTGCCCGAAAAAAAATACTCTTCAAATGCCGTATCCAACTTACCCTCCGCGGGTGCACAGAGTGCGGAACGAGACAGCCTCCTCGGGGGGCAGATCAACAATGATGAAACCATTGACGCCCGAGGCCTTGCAGTCCTGGAGGAGCTTCTCCTCGCCGTAGCTGAGGAGAGGGTTGTAGTAGCCCATCAGGAGGATAGGGACATGGACGCCCTTGGCACGAGCATCGCGAACCATGCCGAGGACAGAAGAGGTGGTCACGCCATGGCCGAGAGCAATCTGCGGTGGTTCCAGTCAGCTACGGACGGTTCCCTAAGGGCGCAATTATTCAGAATTGCTTACGGTGTTCGCGGTCTGGATAGTCGGGCCATCGGCGATAGGATCAGTGAAGGGAACTCCGAGCTCAATCACATCTGTTTTTTGCCTCGGTCAGTTCTGGCAATCCAGAAGTTGGCGGTGAAAGGTGTAAGTGTTGTCACTGACCAGCGCCTCCCTTCTGCATAGCCAGCAGGATATCGGGAGTGGCCTGTGGGCTCGGGAAGCCGGCGGTGACATAGGTGACGAGGGCGGCCTAGAGTTGGTTGTAATCGATTAGTGACTGCCTCTGCCATTGAGTCCTTGGAACCACGCATCCAATGTTGTGCTTTGTCCGGGAGTTATGGTTCGCATTCCCCAGACAAAGCTCGGTATGCGACCGTTGAGAAACCACCAAAAAAGTTGTGGAGGGGCAAATGCGATCAAACTCACCCGGTTCTGCGCCTTGCATTGCGCAAAGGTGTCCTTGAGGGCCTCCATGGCTGGCGAGGTGCTGGTTCAGTTTGATATCAATTGAAGTCGTGCAACCCGGAAAAGTCTGGAAAACAAAAAGTCAAGTTGGGTCAATATCTGTCAACAAACTGGGCCCTTTGTCTGGTCAGAAGTGGTGTTAAATAGAGACAGATGGCAATCCAGTTCGATCAGTGGAGTCATAAAGATTTCTGTCCCCTGCAGCAGGGGTCCACAGCGGGCGACACTGCAAGGAGTTGAGTCACCACTCGCCTCTGCCCCTCTTTTTTGGGGGGACACGCCCCCCCTCCGCTTGAACGGCTGGACGGCCACCCGATTCCGGAGTCTCCGTATCTGTTCATCAGCTCGGTGACTTTTTTGCTGTTGTTGTTGCTGCTGCTGTTGTTTTTGTTGTTGTCTCAGTAAGCACGGGATAATAACATCTGTCAAATGCAGAGGGGAAAAAAAAAAAAAAAAAAGATTAATTTGAGTTGGGGTATCTCCCGCCTATCTATAGACGTGCTAGGTTTCCAGGTTATCCAACCCAGAAACAAAATGAAAATATAATTAATGAAAATGTAGAAACGAATCGTCCTGCATGCAGCATGCTACACTGTGTCCTGTCTATATATTCAATTTTATCCAAGCTCTCTTGTTTCTTGCCTTGCTCCTTTTGTAGAATCTGTACCAGTCAAGTGAAGCCTTTGTCCGGGATGGTGGTGATTTTCTTCTTGGAAGTGCAGGAATATGGTCCTAAAAGTTTAGGACCTAAACTCTGTAGCTTTCCGGGTTAAACTTTCAAGCGTCTCTACCGCCCAGAATCCTCCACCTCGGGGTAACTGCTCTTCCTCGCGTGGTTGTTCAACCTAATCTCCGCCCCCACCTGGCCCCGTCTGACGTTTCCAGAGTTTACAACTTCCTGCTCGTATTCCTCCCTGTTTCGAAACGAGGAAAAGCCGTTGCCGGCGTCTCTCACATCGAATCTGTCTGTTCCTTCCTTCACCCCGTACCTCTCCCCGCCCACGCCACGGGTGTTATCGTGCTTCGACATTTGAACGCCAGCAGCGGCAGCGCCGAAGAGAACAATGATGATATAAACCAAAAGCAGAGCGAGCGAGATGAGCATCTCCTGGATGATTCCTTTTTGCAAAGCCCCGACGATCTTGTCGACTTCGTTCGAGATTTCGTCACTTGTAACGGTGCTAGGGCTTGCGAGGAACGTCGTGAGGTCGCTATCCCCGTTGATGCTTTCGTTCGCGCCGCGCGAGAACAAGTCGTTCTGGAACCGCGGGAGAGTGACGGCGGTGTGATCCTCCACCCATTTCAGGCCCTGGTCGATTTTGTCAAGCTTGCGTGTGATGATGCAGTTGACGAGGTCCAAAGCAACGTCAGCGAGGATGGTGTTGTTGAAGCTCTTGGTGATTTCGTTCTTTGCCCCTTCGTCGATGGTAGCGGTTAGATCTCGGACAACCTTGGTGGCGTTGCGCACATGTCCAAGAAAGCCGTCGTTCATGTCGCTCTCGACTTGGCCGATGACTGCGTTGGCTTCGTTGGCCCAGTCGGTCGACACGCTTTCCAGCGTGTTGACAATGTCATTGGCAAAGTTACCAACCTGGCCGGTGAGCTTGGGGACTTCTCTTTGGAGCGCGTGAAGCACAAAGTACTGGCACAGACACCCGAGAAGGCCTGCAACAGCGAGGGAGAGAACGAAGAGGGCGGGGTACGAAGTACCGTAGGCGACAAACCACCGAGCCAGCACCTTCCTTTTGCCGCTAAACTTTGAGGAAAGTTTGATGCCGGCGTTGGCCGTCATCGGGCGGGAAGCGATATATACCACGTCCATGGGGTCGTAGCCTTGTTCCGTGAAGACCCTCGCGCGCTGCTTCTCCCTGTGCCATCGACGGATCTCCAGATATCCCGTGACCACCATCGCCAGAACCGCGAGGATGGGTAGCGCAACGAGGAAGGCGGTTTTTGCCTTGGAGATTATGCCCTCCAGTGAAGAGAAAAAGTCGTTCAGGAAGGGGTTGTTGGAACAGAAAGCAAGCGCCTGCTTCTCGGCAACAGGGAACGAGGAAGGATCCAAAAAGGTCTTGTTCTTTGAACCGAAATCCGCGTTGAGCCTCTCCCTTATGAACGCAAAAGGGCGAGAAATGGCCAGCGTGGTCAAATTCTGGATTTGATCAAAGTTTGGGATCGTCTTGTTGAGAGCCTCCAAGTCCTTGGATAGGACGTCTCCAATACTGATTTTGCTGAGATCGTCAATTTGTTTCTGGACATCGATGGTTGGTATGTCGATGTTCTGGCCAGTGAACCCGATGAGATTATTGATCGAGTTGCGGGCGTCGTTGAGAACTTTGTTGATATCAGCGACGTTGTCTTGGAGCGCGCCGGTGATGGTCGAGATCTGGCTGTTGATACCATCGGATGCCTCATCAACAAACTTGACCGAAACGTCCAAGCCTGTATGAACCAGCTGAAGCACAACGCAAGCGAGCGTACGAAAGTACAAGTCAATTGCAAAGACAATGATGGCCTCAGATATCGTCAAGATGTCATCAATCTTCAGCGACTGCGTGGAGACTTCGGCGGTGACGCGGTCAGCTGCGAGGTGGTTGACACCAACCGAAAGGTAGTGCGGCATGGACGCCATGGTACTGCCGATGTCTTCGACCTTTGTGCACGCCGAAGAAGCCCTGGTTTTTCCGTCCTTGACATCATCGGTGAGGCTACCTGCAAGAATGAGAACACGGGCGAGGATCAGGAGGAGCAGCACCGTCCAGCGGTTGAACCATATCTGGGAAAGCCTCGCCCGGAGTGCCAGGTATGGGGTTATGCTCGGGTCGGTGTGGGCATGCGGCCGAAGAGGGGGAGCTGACGGGTTTCTCGGTGTGGCGAGCTCGACGCTGTCCCAGGTGTGGGGGTTGAGGCTTGATGGGACCAGGGGAACGACCCGAGGCCTCTTCTCGTGAGCCATGTTGAGTAATATTACTGAAAAAAAGGTATTTTTGTTCCAGCCAGGAGATATCGCAATGAACGTTTTGGGTGATTTGCTTGCTGCTTTATGTTTCTTTTGCGAGGATCTTGTGTGAGAAATTAAGTAGACCAGCTATTTTGAAGTGAATCGAAAATAATGAGTAGGAAAAAAAGAAAAAAAAAAAAAGGAAAAGGAAAAGAATAAAGAATGACAGCAATAATACACGTCAAGCAGGAGACATCAACATCGTGTTCAAATGCCACGAGTCTATTGTTGGCGTTGAAAGGAAAGAAAAACGAGAACAATAAAAAGGAAACAGGTCAAGAGAACAATAAGAAAGAGACCACGACAATGAAAAGTGGTGGTCCACGGCGACAATAAGAAGGAACCTGCAGTGGGAAGCGAGATCCACATGACCCGACATCCAAGCAATGAGATGGATGCAAAAATAGAGCAAGCCACTCATTTATTTTCTTTGTCGTTGACTGCGTAGTCGGTTTTGGTCAAAGTCATAAAAGTGTATGGCAGCGGTGGCCCGCTTTGTGAAGCGCTCATGTTAGCCGCTCGGTGCTTGGTAGCCAGTCGTTTCTCCGTCCGGGGTCATTCCGAAGCGCCTACCGAAACGCGGGGGTCCTTTTCGCCGGGCAGGGACACAGAGAACCACATCATTGTCAGATTTGCCCTTGTCTTGCTCATCATGATGCGTCAGGTTGGCTATACCCGTCGATTGACGTGGCTGTTTCCTTGGGTTGATCCGTGGAGCAGTGTGCCCATCCCAGCACCGAACAGGCGGGGCATCCCGATCACGCCAAAGTTGCAAATCGCGTCATCATCAAATCGATATGGTACTAAGCCTTGCTGCCAGTCATTATGGGTACCAAGATGGCTCCTGATTCTGATGGCCCGCAAAGAACCATGGGTAACAAGATCGGGGGGTGTTGAGGTTGACAGAACAAAACTGGTCCAAGTTTAAAAAGATGAACAGAAAGAGGCCCTTGCAGCCCGCTCCCCACTGAAAGCATGTTGCCCCACATTCACGATGCCAAGTCTTTTCGCTGCCGCCCCACCAGCCCTATCAACTAATTCTTCAAATACATATATATATATACCGTGAAAGTGTTTCTAGATTTGCATATGGAAATTTCCTTTGGAGTTACAGATGATTTAAACATCCACTTTTTATTAATCTATTTTTTTTTTCGTCTGAAAACATAACCACCAACTCTTAGACCGGGTCTCACAAATAACTGGACTTCAAGTGAGTTGCCATGGGTACGAGGTCCCTATGTACTGTACAACAGAATGATTGGCTCGGAACATCAGATCTGGCTGGAACGGCGGTTAAGATCGACCCACTTTTGCCAAAAATAACACATGGCCCTGTGCCCAATCAAGCATCTCTCTCATATTATTCTGGAAGGCAGTACCTCTCTTTGCGGAATGCCTTTCTTGTTCCGTAACACCTGCACTTGGGACATCGGGTATCCGAGATAAATTTCTTTTGATTTCTTTTTCTTGCGTTTCTAGTTTGATGTCAGCTTGACAGCACCATAGCGGCAATATACTTACCTTCTCTTGTAGGAATGCGTTGAACTGCACCTGATTAACTGACATCCGGTCGTGGTTAGCGTTTACATTGTTAGTATTGGGAAAATTATTTATCGTTCTCAGTGGCGCGCTCGATCGAGGGCTCGTTTATATATCGACTGGACTTTATGTAATCGGGGATTGTTATGAGTTTATGGGGTTGGGGAATTATTCGAGTTTTGAAACTCCGGGGGTTGTATCCGTCAAGCCTGTAAAAATCAATGTTAGCATCGGGAGCATTGAGGGAAGACTTACCTTGATGTTGAAGTTGGCGTTCAGACATAAACACTTCGCTTTTAGAGGCACTTGAGGTGCTGATGAACCAAATGGATAAATTGTTTTGAGCGCTGGCGAGAAGCTTATATACATCGTTTAGTCGTGATCTTTGTGCAACTGCGAAACAATAGTCTTGTTCTTGCTTTGAGCTGGTACCTGAATGCATTGTCTCGCAATAACAACGGGGCTATTTTTGGTTCAAACATCAAAATCGATCATGTGTCCCAAGTTCCAATAGGGATAAAGAAACTGAACACCCCAGAATAATGCAACAAAGAATAATGTATTTCTCAAACTTCTCCTGAATGACTTTGAGTTTTGAAACGGCAGTAGTTCAGCGAGTTACCAACAGTCACACAACAATAAAGCCCACAGTGAAAGTTTCAAGTCAGATGCGGATGTCGAAATATTGATGTTCCTTCCTGATGTGTCACATCGGATTTTAGTTTTCAAATTTTTAGCGCAAGACAAAGGGCCTTAGCATTTCCTTTCGAAAACGACACAATAAACACGACAGAGAGCCAGCTACATCAGGCCCATCAGCTGTTTTGCAGGTTGCTGTTCTCCCACATGAACGAACCCCTCAACATTCAACATTGGTCTCAGGTTTCGGGCTGGCAAAGCCATACCCATACCCAAATTTCTATTGAATTTTGTTACAATGCACCGTACGAATATTTCCAAATAGTCTCTTCGGTCAGTAAGGAAATACTCACCTGATTACAAAGGATATGCCTTGCGCGGCTTCACGTGCTGAGGCTCACTAATGCTTATTCAATTGATTTGAATATAGGGCGGTGTTTCCGCAAATCGCTCAACAAATCATCGGAAGCCATTCCTATCGGGTATGGTGTAGCGGTAACATCGTTGACTCTCACTTCCCAGAAGTGATATGTTCTCTCAACAGCCCCGGGTTCGACTCCCGGTATCCGAGTCGTCTTCAATTTTTTTTATTCATTTTTTTTTTTTATTTTCTCTTCTCAACCACAGTTGAAAATCAATATTCTACTTTTCATTGTTCACCTGGTTTGAAGAAATGGATACTTTTTTTTTAACCAGCCCTCCTCTCCCTGTCAGTTACCCCGGATGCTTCCAGAACCCCAAGTCGTGCCTCGTTTATGTCTTCCGCTCAATTTGACAGTGAATAATACATGATACGATGTTCTGATAACCGAAAGCCAGTGTTGAGGAGGTAAGCATCTAGATCCGACATAAGATGTGTTGTCACACGTCCCGTTGTGAGGATTGGCAAGCCCTTATCACAAAACGGCATGCTGTTGCCTTAGTAATCTATAGCTACGGTGCAAAGTTGAGTTTGAGACTATGTTACCCAAGATATGTACATTTATCTATCTGCAAGGACAAATGCTCTTTGTACGGACAACTGTGTGCCGTGACACCGTATCTTCCAACCATCAATTTGGCGGCACTCTGAGAGGTTGCCTGCGACTGCCAGCTTACCGGATTTCTGACAGGTCTAAGACCAACCGTAGGAGGGTAAAACTGAGACGATAGTCTAGGATCAAAGGGCAGATAGTTGGTATGTATACTGAGTAAATATTGTTGTAAGGTAACAAGTCGCCATACTGTTTCAATCACCATATCACGGTTTTGCCTTCAGTTTTTTTTTTTTTTTTTTAAAAAAAAAAAAAAAAGAAAAGAAAAGAAAAGAGAAGAATAATTGCCTTCGTCAAATATAGTGATGATATTCATGGAGAAATACATTTCTATTTATCTAAAAAAAAAAAAAAAATGTAGATGATTATCTGCAGCAAACGTTTATCGAGCCATGGTGAATGTTTGGTGCTGCAAGCCCCACTTCGCCATCCAGTCATAAGTCTCAAATTGAACACCGGTTTGCAACTCACCAAAGAAATTGGTTGTGTAGTGTAGTGGTCATCACTTCAGATTTTGAAACCTTATCAATATTCTGATAACCCCGGTTCGAACCCGGGCACGACCTCAAAACACATTCGTGTTTTTTTTTTTTTTCAAACCATCCATTTTTATTTTCTATTCCAAGTTTTCTTTTTATTACCTTTTCTTCTTCTATTTTACACATTCAAAAACTCAAACCCAGAAAGCTTTCAATTCTTGGAAAAAAAAAAAAAAAAAAAAACCTTCGAGATGACATCCTCGCCCGTCCGGATTGCGTGATGCATACGGGAAACCAGGCAGATTTCGGAGTTTTTCGCCGGTTGGGTGATTTTTGCCGGTTGCATTTGGTTTTATATACATTTGGGCCGGAGAATAATAAGACATTTATTTTTGGAGAAAAAAAAGATAAGGGACCTGGGGAAAAAACACATCAAAACACGGGATGTATGTACGTTGCACGACCGCCGCGGTGTTGTATACCTTGTCTAGGTATTCATCCATTTATCTCTCTGCGGCGCAACTTTGATCTCCGGATAATTCGACCGCCGCTGAGGAGAGCCAGAGGAGGAGGGAAGAAAGAAAAGATATCCGAGATTGAGGAGGAAGGACGAAGGAAGGGTTCGTTCGGTAGTTGTTCAATGTCCGTTTCAAAGACGCCATTCAGGGGTTGTACATACAATACCTAGCTAGGTAGGTAGGTAGGTATCCCCCCGTGATTTATTTCGGAGCATTCGGGTGCGGACTGGTGGTTTCGGATTCTTGATAGTATTTATATTCTCCCTTTTGCTCAAATCTCTTTTCTTTCAACCTTTGAAAATTTAGTTTACATTAACCTATTCAGACATTTTTCGTGTTTTGGAAAGGACTTTGAACAAAATCACATTTATTTATTCCGAAAAAGAGAAATAGAAGAAAACTTACAAAACGAAAGATGGCCCCCTTCTCCCTTCACCCAGCCATCGATAACGGCTTCAGCAAGGGCGATCCGTCCTTCCGCGGCGGGACCCTCCGCTGCCTCTGCGAGCGCGACCCCGTCGAGCTTACCCTGACCAGCAACGTGGCTCACAACCACGCGTGCGGCTGCTCCAAGTGCTGGAAGCCCGACGGCGCCCTCTTCTCCCTCGTCGCCGTCGTGCCCAGCGAGAAGCTCTCGGTCACGGCCAACGCGGACAAGCTGGCCGTCATCGACGACAGCGCCACCATCCTCCGGTACGCCTGCAGGGATTGCGGAGTCCACATCTACGGACGAATCGAAAAGGAGCACCCCTTTTACGGGCTGGACTTTGTGCACACGGACCTGAGCGACGACAAAGGGTGGCAGGAGCCCCAGTTCGCCGCCTTCGTGTCGAGCATCATCGAGGCCGGGTTTGACCCCTCGGGCATCGACGCCGTGCGGGCAAAGTTTAAGGAGCTCGGGCTCGAGACGTACGACGCGCTGAGCCCCCCGCTGATGGACGCCATCGCTACCTGGACGGGCAAGAAGAATGGGAAGCTGCCTGCTTAGGCCGGGATACCGGGAATTGTTTTGAAATACATAATCTCTTTGCAGATAAACCAGGTTTTGTATTTTAGATTCAATACTTTGATGGTGTGGTGGTGATAATTCCAAGAAGCAACGTCTCCCTCCCGGCCGGCTTTGCATGCCATCTTCTCGTTCGAAATCCCCAGGAAAACACATATTCTAGATTGCTAAGTTGTCGTTTTATTATGGGTTGAGAAGACGTAGGCCATAAGTTCCAGAGACACTTGGATGTGTCTCTCAATTTGATTATCCACAACCTTGTCAGAGACCTCGGCATCTTCCAGGCCCGGTCTCCAGACGGTTCGCATTAGATGTCTAAATTAAATATTTAGGACGGACTTGTTGACTCCCTTCAGTTAGAACTTGACACCTCTTCCCGATATCGTAAGTGGTTATCGTAACTATTGTCATGGCTGATTGACAGATGGAAAGAGGGAGAAAAAGGCACACAGATTTACATAGGTGTCTCATAGAACAGAGCAAATTGTGACCGCTACGCGTATTAGGATTACCCCAAAACATGAGTTCAGGTTCTTCTCTCAAACCATGTTCCTTGGTGCCAGATATCTGAGGAACGACAAAATGTGAAGAGGAAAATCGGTAATAGAAAAATTAACACAGCCCGGCCATTTTCATCTCAATCTTTCTGTGTATTGATCCCTTATCGAGATACACGGTATCCCGGTTATTGAAATTTGAATGTAGATAGACAAGAAAGTGCTCATTTGGCATGCAGCCCCCAGTGACAGTTCTTTTGACACCTCAACGCCGAGTAAAAGATGGAAAACTGTAAAAAACACAATTATATAAAAGCTCATCTCCTGTCTTGTTTTGGCTGGCTTCCATAAGCTCTCCTCGACTGAGGCTTCTTATCCCTGCTCATGCTAGAAGCAAGGGTGATGTCGACCCTCGGTGGTGTTGAGAAACCAAAGCTCTGTGAAAGCTGATTAGCATGAAATTTACAAAAAAAAAGCGCAAATTGAGTAGGGTCCGCTTACCTTTGCCACCTTTGTGAGGTCGAGCTTGTGGATATCAAAGACGCTTCGGAGACTGTGCGACGCGTAGGCGTGAAGATACGACCGGTAACCATCCTTGGCGCTCTGATTGAGGTAGTAGTTGCTCCCGATAAGCTTCTCCAACTGCGACTGAACATTGAGAATCTTGTTCTTTGGAAAGTCGTACTCCACCACGGGAACCTTGGCAGCCTTGAGATGAGCGAGGAAACCAAGCTCGCACGGCTGCAGGAAGAGGAGTGACCGTCCCTTGCCGTTGCTGCCACGGGCTGTCCGGCCGACACGGTGGATATAATCGCGAGGATCATCGGGGGGATCGAACTGGACGATCCAGTCGACCGCGGGAATATCGAGGCCACGAGCAGCAACGTCTGTGCAAATCAGGGTGCCCTGTTTTGCGTTGCAGAACTCGAAGAAGGTGTTGGTTCGTTTTTGCTGCTTCTGCTTGCCGTGGAGATCGAGGACTTGGAGGTCGATGAACTGCAGCAGTTCACTGTAGTACTTGACCGAGTTGCAGGAAGAAAAGAAAACAATGACCTTCTTCTTGGCCATCTTCTTCAGGAAGGAGAAGAGCAAGAGGAAGCGCTTGTCAGCATCAACGATAACGTAGCCCTGGTCGAGACCTTCTGCCGTGCTGAACTGCTTCTCCTCGTCGACGTTGATGTAGAGGGGTCCGGGCCGGAGGGATATCCTGGCAAGATCTTCGACCTTGGTGGTCTGGGTAGCGGAAAAGAGCATCGTTTGGCGGTCTTCCTTGGGAAGTATCTTGATAATCTGGCGCATTTCGTCCTCGAAACCAACCTCGAGAATTCGGTCGGCTTCGTCAATGATCAGAGACTTGAGGTTCTTGAAGACGAAGGGCGTGTTTTGAAGGTCTGGTTCCCGCGGATTATTAGCAATATGATCAAAACCAAGCGGTACCAAAGATCCACGTACGGTCGAGCAATCTTCCAGGGGTTGCAATCAAAAGATTGACACCCTTTCCAAGCTTATCCGCCTCTGCCCTGCGGTTTGCACCACCAATGCAAACACCATCTGCATGTCCTCTGTCAGTATACTACTGCCTCACAAAAATTCTCGAGATCTGTTCGATTTCCTTACATGTTTGTGAGTGATTCTTCATAAGCTCGCGCGCAACACCGAAAATCTGAAGCGCCAACTCGCGGGTTGGGGTTACTACAATGCAACCAGTTCCGTTTCTAGGCTTGAAGCGCAGCGAGCTGAGCATTTCGATGGCCGGAATCAGAAATGCAAGCGTCTTTCCAGATCCTGTCTTGGCAGCTCCCAACACATCCTTGCCGGCGAGCAGTGGCGGAATGCCTCGTCGCTGGATCTCGGTCATCTTTGTGAAGCCCATCTCCTCGATCGCCTTCATGGTTTTTTCGGAGAGGTTAAGCTCGGTGAAGTCGGTCGCGTTCGTGTTGACTGGAGGAGCGACAAGAGGCGCATCGGGGTTGACGAGTTCCATCTCGTCGCCGCCATTCGCCCTGATAGGTGCAGCCTCGGACGTCTTCTCTCCTACCTGTTCACCTTCTGAACTAGCGTCGCTCATATCGACATCGGCATCTGGCTGGGGCGCATTGTCGCTCTCGGCGTCGCTCTCTTCGGGAGTTGGGTCTCTTTTGACCTTCTTCGACTTCTTGACAACCGCGGCTTCAGACTTGGAAGACTTCACGTCCTTCAGCTTCCGCTTCTTGCTTGCGAGATCGGAGGCCATTGTTGCGGTGATGCAGAGGTTCTCTCAATTGACAATGGGGTTGGCGCTGTTCGTGTTGACAGCGCTGGAGGATTTTTTTTTTTTTTTTTTGGTACCAAGTGCTTATCGCCGCGCTGATAGGATGTGGGTCTGCTACAGATCCCTGCATGGTTAAAGTTTTGGGAATTCGGCAAAATATTGAACCAGTTCCGGCGGGGTAAGAACGTAACTACTTTGGTACGTATCGCAGCGCGCACAGAATCAGTCACCACTCCTCGACATCACCCCGAGGGCCCATATCCACTGTAACCTTTTCATTCACCTCTGATACTCGATGATCCTTTTTTTTTTTTTTTTTTTTTTTTTTTTTTTTTGTATTGCTCTTTACCGATTCCCTCTCCATCATCATGTGTATACTCAAAGCGTTCAGATCGTTGGCCATTTTCAACAGTGAGATGTCTTTAAAAATATCGTCCTTCGCAGGTCACCCGATTTAGAACACACACTGTCTCAACACCATTAATTCGGCTTGAATCTGCACTAATCTAGGTGCCGTACGGGGATGCCAGCCGGCAAGTGATCAGCATGCTCGGTTGCGAAAAATGCCCGAGCGCAACATCAATTGCTTCTCCCCGGAAACTCGAGGACTTTTCTTTGGCAACATCTTACCCCCATCGTCCACAGTCCGGCAGACGGACAGCCTTAACTATCAGGGCACCAGAGACCCACCCTCATCCATTGCCATTTTAATCACTTTTAAAGTCACCAGGATGCGTGCAACCACTGGAATCTCAGCTGATTCCCTTCGAGTGCTCACTCTCATTTCTTACCTTCTCATCTTGACTTCCTCTTGCATGACAATGTCGCTCTGAAGATATTACCTCTTGGGGCACAGTCAACGCGGGGTCCTTGAAGCTGGGATACGGATCCAGTTCCTGGTGATGGTTAATATCCTGCCGTCCTTGGAAATCTGCCAAGTGGTCAGCCTAGTTCCGATCAGCAGCACTCCCCTCGAGAAACGTTGTATCAAAGCTATGTTTTGACGGGGCACGTTCGGTCTTTGACTCTTGATATCACACCAGTGTAGGATTTTCCAAGTCTTCTTCCCGGGTTTGAACCGGGATGCAAGCTCTTCCGTCTGGGAATGCTTGACAGTTCGTGGGGTGCATCGCCTGACTTTTCCCTTACTCTTGATAAAAATAAACATGCCAACTACCCTGCTTGCATCTTTACTATGGAGTGAGGGTCTGGTAATTGCGGATATTCGGCTATCTATCAGTCTCAGCTCTCAGCTTAGGAATAGAATCGCCCTGCCCACACATTGACACACCCGCTCCAATAAGCGATGAGAGTACAACTATCGGTAGGTTTAGAGGGTCAGAAACCAGGTTACATACAGTTTTTCTCAGAGCTGAAAGACTATCCAAAGACGACGTCATTTGGCCTCAGGGGCTGATGACTGATGCTCTCCCAAGCTGCTGTTCCCTGACAGCTAGCCCCTTTTTGCAACCCCCTTTCCCCTCGTTACTGGTAACTGGTTCGACAGGATTACGATCACCGCGAGAACCTTTACGCAAAGCTTTGCTCAACGAGGCAGGTCCCTTCCGGTGACTGCGCAAACCGGCGGCGTTGTAGCAGGCGCAGACACGGCTCAAACCGACCCAGGTAGCATTGTTGGCGTCACGAGTTGTAACTCAAACGGCAGTGGTTGGGTAGAAGAACGGCAACCATCTGCAGGTCATGTTTGCGGGGAAAGGATGCACGGAGATGTGCGTTGGGGATTTCTTGATACGATCCTAGGAGTCCTACCTCTACGGCGATATTGCCGTCATCACGGCGTACGGTGAAGGGATGCGCAAGTTCAGGCAACCTGGATCCGAGGTCAATATCAAGCTTACACTCTAACCAAACTGTTGGATGGCGAGCCAAGAACAGGAAGGTTGTCCCAACTCGAGGACCGCAATATAAAAAGCGATCCGTTTCCTTGTCTTTGGATCCTCGATCGACAGCGGCTCATCTTTCTATGATCTGACATCAACAACATCCCCTCAACATGAAGCTCCTCATTTTTCTCACTCTTTTCCTCGGAATAGCACTGGCCCTCGAGACAGCCAGTCTTGAAGCCCGTCAACGCCGATCACGCAAGAAGGCCAACAGGCCCCGCAAGTTTAGCGGCGCCGGGGCGTTCCGTGCCGCCAACCGTCCGGCCGGGGCCCCGGCTGACTACAAAACATCCATCGGCAAGGCGTCCCGTAAGCGATCCAGGGACGGGCTGAAAAGGGTGCCGCCCGAGTTCATCGACCCCGTTCAACGCCTTCGCCGCCGTGAGTTTGAAACACTTCAACAGCTCCGTCGTCAGGTGTCCGCCAGTGACTTCTTCGAATGTTATAATGCGGTTCGTCCTCTCCCACTTGGTAAAAACGTCGATGAATCCCAGTTTCTGACTAACTTGATCAGAATCCCCGTCCAACCGCTGGTGATTGCGATGTTGTCATTGACCAGGTCCTTGGCTCGGGCGACGACCTGATCGTCTCGGCAAACTCCTGTCTCGTTTTCACGTACAGGACCTGTCAGGGCTTCTTCTGCTCGCTCTGCCAGACTTTGAGCACCAGCACCGATTTCATCGGCAACCAGCTCGACACTGTCGACGCTTTGTGTGTCGAAAACGGGCAGACCGGGTCCATTGTTGGCGAGGACGCACCTCAATGGGATGCCGGGTTTACCTATGCCGGCGAGGGGCTTCCGTCTTACGACGTCTGCTAGGTAGCTGGTCGGAAGATGAGGTTGTAAAGCCATTAACCGACAATAATAATGGTGGGGCGGGAGGAGGGGGAGAGGCCCGAGGATGTGGGATCCAGAACCCATCAGTCATTTCCGGTGTAAATATCAGGGGAAAGGTCATGTGACGATATCGAATAAGAAAAAACAGTCCATCTCATGATTCGTACGCACACAGTGTTTTTTTTTTTTTGTGCCTGTTCCTGCATGGTGTCGGGCTGGTGGCTTACTACTAGCAGCGAGATGGTGTGGCCTGCCCACGTACGAGTCCTGCAGTTGTGTCCCCCCACATCGTCCCATGGTTGCCGGTCGTGCTTTGGAAGGAGATGTTCGGAAATACCAACGTCTCCGGCGAGGAAATCTCGATTGCTCCCATTTTGGCGAGTCAATGGCTCAATTGTTGTGTGTCGGAATAGTAGGCCAACGAACCTAACACGGTTATAATTCAGGGGTCCTGATTATCTTATCAACCCATCTCATCAGCAAGCCGGGTGAGAGGGAGGGGGGGGAGGGGTTGAGAGGGTGGGGGTTCCAAGGGAACCTTCGATTCTTTTTCTAGCTCTCAACGCCAAAACTCCCCCAACTGTCACGCTAATAATTGTGAAATTTTAGGATCCGGTCATATGACTTGTTGAAACTTCTTGTTGCTTAAGGTATTATGGATCCACGTTGCCCCCATGCTGTGCCAAGCAAGATGATTTTTTTTTTTTACGAATGCAGATCGATCATCCTGCAAACCATTGTATGTGCAAGTAGTATGTATATGTTTGAACAACAAAAGGGACAACGCACTCAAAGGCCACACACCCCACACTGAGGAGAACAGGAAACATTCTCAAAACATGGACTCCATGTAATTACCCCACCAAAATCACAACTTGCCAGACTCGGCGGTGAAAGAATACTCAGAGTCTCCAAGTCTGCAAGTCGATCACTCTTGCCGAACATGTTTGCCAACCCGTAATTGTCCCACGCTAGTAGTCACGAGATGACTCTTGTTTTCTCGCTTTTCAGCCGAGAGATGAAACTTTTTTTTTTTTTTCCCTCTGTCATTGCAAAATAGCCGGGTTGCCCGAGTTGGTCTTCCAGGTTCCAGCCTTGTCAGTGACAAGGAAAAAAACTAACCCCACAATCGTGCCCACGCCATTGCCCCCCATTTTCGCCATCCCTTCACCGAAAGCACATCACGGGACTAGGGCGGAGAGATTTCATTAGTGGCCATCAGGAACAGCCGAATCTTCGCGATACGTTTCCGAGTTCTGCCGGCGGGATGGGCCATGAAGGTGCACATGAAATCCCTCCCCCTACGCTACCCGCAAGGGTTGCTCAAATACTTTCAGCGACTGCCTGGTTCTGCTTTCCATTATCTGCTCCTGCGGCATCGGCTACCTACGGGAGGACGGCATCCTATTGATAGCTACCTGTCGGACCAACGGCTCGTTACTTGAGAAAAAAAGTATTAAAATTTTTTAAAAAAAAAATTTAAGAAAAGGCTGCCGTGGTCGGTCCAAATTCACGGCAGGGCCAAGCTATAATACCTCTTTGATATGCTGATACCTTCCCGTCTCCATCGTGTACCTGATTCCAGGTACAGCTCCACCCCGCCCTTGGGCAATCCAATGTCGGGCATGGAACTTCCAGGTTAGGTTCTAACAACAAGGGGAAATATGAAAAATCACCCCAACAGAAATCACATCACCCTTCAGGTACACAATGTTCACCATCCGGTAACATCCCACCAATCCGGCCGAGTGCCGTCCCCAGGTGCTCCTTGGCCAGGGTCTGGAACTGTTGGCCGGGACCGCAGATGTCGCTGGGCAGTGACCATTTAGTGCGTCGAATGGCCGCTAAAAAGATGCGGGTGGGGGCCTTGGCCTGCCCGATGGAAAGAATTGTAGCCCTGGGAATTCCGAATGTGACAACCATCCATCAAATGGATCTCTTCTGGAACTGCCCGGACGGGACCTCTGACTGAAGCCGGGTGGCCTGCAAAATTGAATCGTGCTCTCTTTCACACTCTGAGGTGCTCAACCAGGTTGCGGTTTTTTTGTTTTTTTTTTAATGGTCAGTTTCGCCTCGCTCTTGGTTCCTCCTTTTTTTTTTTTTTTTTTTTTTTTTTTTCACATTCGCCGGTGCCCCCCAATTACGGATAACAAGTCCCCAAGGGCCACGGCATCTGCAACTGCAACTGCAACTAGTACTGCTGCAGGCAGATCCATTCTGGATCCAGTTCCCCAGCATCGCTGCATCCGCTATCCGCGATCCGCTCTTTTTCATTAGCCAAGACCCTGGCGAGCCTCACGCGATCAACCACTACACCTCGTACTCTCTCCTTTACCCTCCTCAAATACAGATCTCTCCCCGCTGCCAATCTACCCGCCAATTCAACCAGGCCACTACATGTCTTCGCAACCTCTCGTACCACTCCCCACCCCCAGACACACACCCAGCAGCAAAGATGGCCCCAAGACGTAACGGCGTTGGAGTCCAAGCCGAGGACACGCGCATCTGCGTCGTCATGGTTGGCCTCCCGGCCCGGGGAAAGAGTTATATTGCCCAAAAAGGTGAGTTTGCCTCTCCCTTTGCCCTTAGCTTTGGTTTTTTTTTTTTTTTTTACTAACACCCCTTGCTCGCTCCCAGCGCAACGGTACCTTAAGTGGCTATCGATACCCGCAGCTACATTCAACGTTGGAAACTACAGGCGCAACAACGCACCCCATCCTTCAGCAGACTTCTTCGACACAAACAATGCTGAGGGCGAGCGCAAGCGACGGGCCGCCGCCGAGGCTGCAGTCAAGGATATGATGAAGTGGTTCAAGTCCGGTGGAGTGGTGGGCATTCTGGATGCAACAAACAGCACCAAGGAGCGGCGGGAGTGGGTGCTCGACCGGATCAAGGGGGAGGGCGTCGAAGTCATCTTTGTCGAGTCGAAATGCGACGACGAGGAGCTCATCATGGCCAACATCCGCGACGTCAAGACCACGAGCCCAGACTACGTCGGACAGGATCCAGAACAAGCGGCGCTGGACTTTCGCAACCGCATTCGCAACTACGAAAAGGTGTACAAGTCAATCAACGCGGACGGCGACGAAGACCACCTGACCTACCTCAAGATCATGAATGTGGGGAAGCAAGTCATCATCAACCGTATCCAAGATTACCTCCAAAGCCGCATCGTCTACTACCTCATGAACCTCCACATCCGCACACGATCAGTCTGGCTGTCTCGCGTAAGAAAACCCCTCAACCCCGTTTTTGCTTTGATCAAGAAAGTGGATGCTAATATACTCCACAGCACGGCGAGTCAATGCTTAACCTTGAGGGTCGAATTGGCGGTGACGCCGACCTTTCTCACCGCGGCGAAGAATATGCATCCAAATTACCAGAGCTGGTTCTTGAATCTGTAGGTGTAAGTTGAATGCTTGGAATTTTTTTTTTCCCGTTGCCAAGACGGGACTCGCCTCTTTTGTTCCAACGCTGCGGTTTTACGTGCCGCCTGCCCGCAACGCTTATCGGGGACCCCTGACTCACTGAATGACTGAATGACTGGCTGACTGAATGGCGCCCGATGCAGAGCGACCGGCCATTGACTGTTTGGACATCAACATTGAAACGAACCATTGCCACGGCCCGCCATCTACCAAAACACTACAACCAGCTTCAATGGAAGGCGCTGGACGAGCTGGACGCTGGCGTCTGCGACGGCATGACTTACCAAGAGATTGCCGACCTGTACCCCGAAGATTTCCAAGCACGGGACGCAGACAAATACAATTACCGCTACCGCGGCGGTGAGAGCTACCGAGATGTCGTGATCCGCCTGGAACCAATCATCATGGAGCTGGAAAGAAGCGAAGATATCCTCATTATCTCGCATCAAGCCGTCATCCGCTGCATCTACGCATACTTTATGCAAAAGACGCAAGAGGAAAGCCCGTGGGTGCCTGTGCCTCTTCACACGCTCATGAAGTTGACGCCTCGTGCTTATGGCACCGAGGTTCAAACTTACAAGGCCAATATCAAGGCCGTAAGCACCTGGCGCGGCAAGGGTAGCACAGCAAAACATGAAGATCCCAAGCCCGAGGGAGGCGTATAAAGCAAAAATTGGCACCAGCAACCATCGACAGCATTTTCAACTCTGTCTCATTCGGCCACACTTCTTATTCATGCATATTCAGACCATATTTAAAGCGGCGCATTATTTTTTGTTATCACAAACCTCGCGCTGGTTTTATTATTTTTATATGACATTCACACTTTATTTTCCTGCTTCTGTTTCGTTTTAGGCCAGCTAGGGTCGGTCAGAGAGGTCGAGGGAGGGAGGCTTATGGTCCTTGAAAACAAATGGCTTTGCGTTTGGGTGGGTTTTGAACAAACACATGACAAACCAAACATGATTCATGGGATTTTTTTTTTTTTTTTTTTTTTTTTTTTTAAAACATCAGACGGGTATAAACCCCGCATCAACAAATTTTGGAGGGAAAGGGCGGGATGGGGGGAGGTTTTGGGTCGGATATAAAAAAAAAATTAAGACTGCTACTAGGTATTGGTATTTTACTACTGCAAGATATATTTGACACATTTTCTTGAGTTTTGTCATGATCTCTGATATCGTGGTGAACCAATCATGGTTTTGGCCAAGGTTGTGTGTGATTGCAGAACTAGGAATAAATATGAGGTATGATTTTTAGCAAAAATGTTGAACAACATGAACTGAGAAACGAGATAGATAATGAATTAAGAAAAGTAAGGGAGTGTACTTGAACATCTTTATTGAGTGAAGCCAACAAGATGACAACAAACAATAAACGTATTATTGGATGGGACATGATGTTGCCTTTGTTGATAGCCTCAACCCCAGAGTTGTAACATACGAAACATTCAAAATGCCAACGAGCAATACAAGATAATGAAAAAGGGGCTCACGCAAAAAAATTCATTAGTCCCATTTTTCTTTGTCATAGGTTTAGTACATTTGATAACTACTAAAGATTGTTTTGCCTCCTTTATTTCAGTTGGATTTCAATCCCTCTCTCCCCACTCGACCCTCTCCCGTGTTTCCCTCACTTTACGCACCAGGAAATAAAAAAAAAAAATTGGTTTCAATACCTCATCCTCCCAGTCACTCTAATTTTCGCCTCTCCCAAATCAAAAACCACCAGGGCGTTCTGCATGAAGGCGTCCCCCAGGATGTAAGGTCCACCTTGGCTCCCGCCGCTCGCGATGGCGGTCATGCACAGGCCCGTCACGGGATCGGGCATGTTTCTGTAGATCAGGTCCCTGGGGTTGAAAGAAAACTTGATGCCGTTTAGGATTATTGCGAGGGGTCCGGGAGGGGTCCTGGCGTCGCACGAGGTGAAGAAGGCGTTGTAGGTCGGCATGTATCTCGCCGGGGGGTCGAATGCCGAGTTGATCATTTGTGCTTCTGCTGTTTTGAGTGAAAAAGAAAAAAAAAAGGGGGGGGGAGGGGTTAGACTGGTTATTGAATATAAATTATATATGTATTGAAAAGATAAAAGGGCCAAGGGGGGGGGGGGGGAAGGTGGAGGAAGAAACCTGAGGTGATTAAGAAGAAAAAGACTAGGAGGAAAAGAAGAAAAAAAGGGGAGGAATGAATAGAAAAAAAAAAAACAAGTTATGAAAACGAAGGGATCACATTATATGTACTATGGTGTTGGGGAACGAGTTAAGAGATAGGGCAATGGAAGAGAAGAAGAAGAAGAAGAAGAAGAAGAAGAAGAAGAAGAAGAAGAAGAAGAAGAAGAAGAAGAAGAAGAAGAAGAAGAAGAAGAAGAAGAAGAA
>MU865018.1:68572-134367 GCA_033576145.1 Cladorrhinum samala | reverse complement strand
CAGTGCCAGGCCTTCCGCTGGGAGGCCTGTGCGCAAGTCAGGCGTGGTAAGCACCGGGTGCCTACCCTGCACCTAGTAAGTGCCACATATTAACAGAAGGTAAGTATTCCTAGAACCTTAAATTAAATAAAGATAGCCTAATATTAGTATTAATAATTATTAGGCCCTAAAAGCTTTTATTTTTTAGCTAAGTTAAGGGATTTCTTAGCGAGTTCCTTAATAATTAGGGTATTAAGGTTAATAGCCGAGACTGCCTAAGTAAGCGCTTGTTAAGCTAGAGTAATAGGCTATAAAGCTATAAGCTTTGTCCGGGAGGTTATAAGGTTATTAAGGCAAAAAAGGACCGCCTAAAACTGAAAGGTTAAAATAATTAATTAGCTTTAAAGCTTTTGATTTATAAAGCCCTAAAGGGTTTTCTCTAGGGCTCCTAAAAAGTCTTCGCCAGGGTTATTACCTATAAGGGTATTAGCCTCCTTAACAAAGGTTTCTCTAGTAATAGCCATTATATAAATAACCTATAATATAAAACTTATTTAGAGAAAGTAAACAACTTAAAAGATTAAGCCGTTTAGGAGAAGCTAAGGTAGGCTTCAGGGAGTTAAGCCTGTAATATAATACTTAACGGTACTAAAAGCAACGCTAAAAGCGTAGGAAAAGTATTGGTTACCGGGCCGTATAGTCCCGGGCTTATAACCTGTTAAGCTACAGGGTTGGCGAGTGCTAAGAAGTAAGGCTAAGAAAGGATTTAGCTTATAATTATAAATAGAAACGGTTAAATATATGATATAGGGTAATACTTAAGGTATAATATAATAGTAATATTAAAGGAAGTAAAATACTATTAAGGGAATAGTAAGCTTTTACTATAAATAAAGGTCTTTAGGGAAAGGAGGTTACCCTAGAGACGAAAATAAATGGTATGAAGGATTAAAGATAAGTCTATTATAGTTACTTAAAGAAGGAAAGAAAAAAAGAATATATAGGTCTTAAGGGGAGATTTATAGGCTATATATATATTAAGCGTATTCTCCAGAGGCTCCCTTCCGGGCTGGAGAGGAAGGGAGCCGGTAGCCGGTTCGGTGGCCGAGAGGGCTCTTGGTGCCCTATATCCTATAAGACCCAGGGATAGTTAAGCCACTGGTGGCTTACTTACGGGTCCCGGGTAGGAGCTTAGTGTGGCTTGTGTTGGAAAGCTATGACTGGGCTTAGTCCTTCAGTGGGGAGGGCTAGGGTTGTGCCTGGCCTGCACCCCTAGGCTTAGTTGAGTAAGCCCGTAGGCTAGGGTCCTTCAGGGACCTTCTGGCTGTAAGTGTGGCTTATCCTAGCTACGGTTAGGCGTGGCTGGGCGCTAGACCCCCTCTGGGGAGGTTAGGGGCAAGTAAACAAAGATTTGCCCGTCAGGGAGTGAGTAAACAAGACCCCTTTGGGCACCAGGGTGGTTTACCCTGTGCCTGTGCCTGCACCTTGTATATCCATAAGTTAACAATTATTTAAGATAATACTAAGCGACGTATTAAAAATATATTATAACCGCATCAGCTCTTACTATATAGCTCCAGAACATTTATGCTTAGGCTTTAAGAGAGTTTAACAGGTTCTCTAAATGATATATAATAATACTGAGAAAGTAAATTTATAGTCCAGCTTGAAGCTATAAGCGGGAGTTCTATCCTTAATATTAAGGGCCTTAAAAGCTATATCATCACTTTTTAATTACTCTTAGTTATTAATTATTCCTATTACTACTAAATATTTAATTCTAGGCTAAATTTTTAGTTAATTAAAGCACTTAAACTGCCTTATGTATAAGAATCTATAGGTATTATTTCTAAATTACTAAAGGCCTTAAAATCTATTTTTTATTACCTAGGCAATACCCCTAAAAGGTTTCTACTATTATAGGGCCGTCATTTTAGCTTAACCGTCCGTTTTAATATAGCACTATTAAAGGTAAGGCTTAAAAAGATAGCGTTTAGAACTAACGGCTAATAAGCCTAATAATATAATCGGTAGGTGTAGAGGCCGTAATACGGATAAGGTCGTAGCTATAACGGTATTACAGTCCCTAGCCAGTACCGTTATAGCGCAGGGTTAAGGCTATATATAGGGGTTATAGTGTGGTACAACAAGTATTATAATATAAATCTACTCTTTTAATAAAATATAATACACTTTAAAAGATTTATTAAATTATAATATTTATAATTATTATTATAAAGTATTATTACAATTGCTTAGTACTTAGTTAGCTCTTCATTATATAAGTAACGGTAATGTGAATACCTGCTTAACACAAAAATAATACCAGAGTAATTAATTATCCTTACTTCTGCCTCTCAAAAACCCACTAGCTTAATATTACCAACTTTTTAGTGCTTACCAAGGTAGAAATGACTGGCAGCTTCTTGCCTAAGGTTACCAGTATTCTTTCAAATTAAACTCTATTTTTAATTGGCGCTTAGGCGCCCGTGCAACCGTCCAAATACCCCCCGGGGGGGGGGGGTGAGCGTAGAGTAGATTAGGGGAAAATTCCTCAGAATTCGGCAGGATCGCTTCCAAAATTGGAATCGAAATTTCCTGGAACTCACACTCTGGATGTAATGCTGAATATGTCATATAGACCATTTGACAAATTTCAGGTTTTTTATTTCAGAATGGAGAGGTTTGGGTTCTTAAGGGCGCCGAGTGACTTCACCGTTTTGCCACATATCTGTAATGTCTACCTGTTGCATCCATTTTCAAGTTCTACTATAGGTCAGATAAGGAGCCATTCTCCTGATGATCACTTCCTGGCTGGAAGAAAAAGAGCAAGCGAGGCCAAGGCATAATTCATCGGCAAGATTATTTCTACATTGAGAAAATGCTCCGACTGCCAGATATCTAACGGTTTTGGAATCCAAAAGAATTGGAAAACCAATCGCGGGGGAGAAAGCAAGCCATCATCCCAGATGAGTGACGTTTTGCCAAGTCCCAGTGTTTGGATCCGAGATGCGTACCACCGTTGTTTAATCTATTCCCTGCGTCATCGTGCAAATGCCGTCCAACCGGGTGCAACACTCCTAAACCCGGCTTCCTGGGGCATTTCATCCCAGGACAAACTTCGGTTGCATGTTCCTGCAGCGAATGGTCACACCAACGGCCTAGATCTCGCGCTCGATCGAGGTCACAAGAAATGTCGTGATTGCAATGAACTGGTCGATTTGCTGTCTCACTCAGAGAATCGTGCAGCCCATTCATTGATGGGCGCAGATGCCTGTCTTATCAAGGATTTGCAAGTCTTTGCGTGTTCCTAGTGCCCGTTGCAGCAAGACATTGTGGCTGGGCTCTTGTGGCGAACAGACGGACGGTGATAATATGTGGCGGCCCTGGGCTTAATACCGCTATTAATATCACGATCTTCAGTGAGCTCCCAGACAAATCCGGGCTTGTTCCTGAGTTCCCTCATGTTTCTGACGCAATGAAAAACATCAAAGCTTTGCTTGGTTACATCCTCGACGCCTTGACTCTCAAAATCTTGATTTCGAAGAGATGAATAGAATGGACCAAGTAAGAACCAGTGTCTTTTGTCGTCTATAAAGAGCTCATTCCTGCGCTCCTCAAAATCTATCATCTCATCATCAAGCAATCAGCTCAGCAAACAACATCTTCCACATACCAACACTCCACTACAACTCCAAATTTAATCACCCACCATCAACACCAGCAAAATGCAGTTCACTCTCGCCGCCATCGCCGCCATCTGCGCTGCCGTCGTCAACGCTCTTCCCGCTCAGGAAGTCGCTCGTCAGGTCCCCTACATCCCTTGCAGCGGACTCTACAGCAACGCTCAGTGCTGCGCTACCGACGTCCTCGGTGTTGCTGACCTTGACTGCGCCAACCGTAAGTGACTGTTTTGATATTAAATCCGATCAGGGGCATCATGAAAACTAACTCTCACTACACTAGCTCCCGCCGTTGCTGCCAACGCTACCGAATTCCAGGCCCTCTGCTCCGACATTGGCCAGCGTGCTCGCTGCTGCGCCATCCCTGTCGTAAGTCCCCTCGAAGCAAACTATATCCTCATATCCTCGCAGTCGCTGACAGTGATCATGTAGTTGGGACAAGCTCTCCTTTGCCAGACCCCCACCGGCGTTACCGACTAAGATGGGTGCTTAAGTCCACGGCTTCCTGTATAATGGTGTGGAGATAATGGGGTGGTTCGATGTAACATTACTGTAGTCTATCATTTTCGGCTATCTTGGGCCAGTGCTAGGTTAATTCACGATTTTCATTTATAATATCCAAGTTTCCTCTGCAACCATCTCACCATCAAAGAGTTCACCTTGCTAAAATCCTAACCAAACATGTCAGTTTAAGTATGCTGTTTTGGAGATGACTTCGGACTGCTCTCTTTAGCTCCAACAATGTCCTGGCGTAGGTGGCTGAGCAAGGATGTAGGCGTTTACAAAGGCTGTGAATGTCTTGGCAAAGGAGGCCTGCTGTGATCAAGCACTCAACACAAGACTATGTATAAGTTCTCGGATTATCACCTACAGTGACGTCCACCACCATCACCAAGACGCTCAAAAACAGCCCCCTTAACCGATTCATCATGGTCCAGACACGCTCAGGCAAAGACACACAGACTTCAAAGCCAGACACTTTCCCCATCGAACGCTTGCCGAAAGAGCTTCGCAACAACATCTGGGAAGAGGCTCTCCACCTCGAAGAGGACAATTCCAAGGCTCCAAAGCCAGACCTCCTTGTATCCTTGCGCATCCAAGACCATCGGGCTCATCCTAAACAGCACGACAAAAGCATCAAGTGGCTGGCCAAGGGAGGTATCGTCAACTTTTTCGAGTTCAAAAGCCCCAAACTTGCATCGGTTTGCCCCGAGTCAAGAGAGGCTGCAAAAAGGCTCGGTCGGAAACAGAACAAGGAATGGCTCCAGGGACGCGAGAGGACCACACCCTCTGTCGTGAGCTTTCTAGCCGGAACAGGAGTGCCGCTCCTGCCACTGCTTCCTCCCGACGATTACCTGGTTTTCAACTTTGCAAATCTTCCCGACACCTCCGATCAGAGTCCGTTTCGCAATCGAGAACTGGGCCAGCGCTTCCTCGAGCTGCTTCTTGCCGCCAAGGATAACCAAGTAAAAATCCAGCTGCCGGAGCATGAGACTTTTTGCCTCGAAAGCTCGGTTACAGGTCCGCCGTTGCCTAAAGCCGCCGAAGGTTGGGTTAAGCAGCCGCCGCGTGCCATCAGCGTCAATGATCTCAACGCTTGGGCCGAACTGATGTCAATCGCATCGCATTATGGTTATCCGTGGGAGTTTGCGAACCAGATGCTGAACGACCCGTCGTCTCGCGCGGCTGTGGTGGACAAAGCAGTAGCACCAATCCGCAAGCTCTGGCAGCAGGAAAACAAGCGAAGGGCAAAATCAGGATTGGAAGCGCTGAAGGAGTTGCCAAAGATTGATGCGGTGGTGCTCATTGATATGCAACAAGGAGGGACGATTGGAATGCTGGGCTTCCGCGGTGCCCCTAACAAGCAGCACTTGAAAGATATGCTCGACTGGGGAGTTCTGTGATCCCAGAACCTATTTAGCACAGTTTCTAAGTAGTCATCACTTTCTTTTATGGTTGTGTCGAAAGAGACATTCTGCTATTTTCAGACTCTTTGTATTTTGTTTACAATTAGTGTGTTTAAACCCGGTCCCTGTACTCCCTTCCCTAACTTCCCTTCCGTGCCGCTATCTCGTCGTTTTTGGATTCTTGTTCGAAAATAACTGAGGAAGCTGGTTGCTAATAGTAAAGCTATTTGGCTGTGGGAAGCACCCCTAAGCACATACCTCGCTCTACAGGATGCAAGATTAAGGCCATTTAAGGTAACACCTTACAATCAAGCCTTGTGTTCCAAGTACTTTTTTCCTATTTAGATATGTTTTATAATCACCGGAACTTTCCGGCACATCGGTATGCCGATCCAGAAACTACAATCTACTTGATTTTTTTTTTTTTTCTCCATGGCAGCTTGTACTCATTTGACAGCACCCCTCTCGATCAATATCTGAATAACCTCTTTATAACCTTTCAAGGAAGTCGTCCGCAGAGCGCTGCCATATACGCCACCATTTGCATTAACATCTGCACCCCTCTCGATCAATATCTGGACAATTTCCTTATAACCTTTCACGGAAGCCGTCAGCAGAGCGCTGCCATATACGCCACCATTTGCATTAACATCTGCACCCCTCTCGATCAGCATTTGGACAACCTCCTTATGGCCGTTAAAGGAGGCTCCCTGTAAAGCGCTGCCGTGTACGGGACTACCCTGTGCATTAACATCGGCACCCCTCTCGATCAGCATTTGGACAACCTCCTTATGGCCGTTAAAGGAGGCTCCCTGTAAAGCGTTGTTGTAAATGCCACTACCCTGTGCATTAACATCGGCACCCCTCTCGATCAGCATTTGGACAACCTCCTTATGGCCTTTTAAGGAGGCCAAGTGCAGAGCATTGCCGTACTCGCCACCTTGTGCATTAATATTGGCCCCCCTCTCAATCAGTATTTGGCTAACCTCCTTATGGCCTTCCAAGGAAGCTGCCTTCAGAGCGTTGCCGCATACGCCACCCTGTGCATTAACATCTGCACCCCTCTCAATCAACATCTCTGCAGTGGCTTTAAGCCCTTTAAGCGATGCATAATAAAGCGGAAATGGTCTATCTAGGTTAAGGAAGGGACCCCAGGGTGTATCAGGATCAAATAGCCCAACCCAGATATCATATGCATCGCGATCTGTGAGGAAATCTGTGATCATGACTGCGATGTCACCAGCACCCTCCACATGTTTAGCGTGCTCCATCCAATACCGTGCCGAATACTGCGCTAGAGGGAATTGTGCCTCGACACTTTCGAGCTGTTTTTCGGCTCTCAGACAAGAAAGGTAAGCTAAGCAGCATCGTGTTATGCAAGTCCTCGCATCCAGCTCTGAAAGCTCGTATCGGAAAGGCTCCGGGGTTTTTCTGGACATTAGAAACTCTTTGACGGAAAAATGGGCCAACTGGACCTCTGTTACCGTCTCCTCGTCAGACCGTCTTGTGACGAGAGACACTAGGCTTGAACAGTAGGTCGCAATTTCGTTGGGACATGGTAGCCTCTGTTTTGTATCAAACTGGGGATGAGCGTCGAGTCGAATCGCCACTGCATCGACCATTTCCTCGACAGTCAACGGCCGTTTTGAGTAGGTCAGAAACTGCAGAATTCGGATGGCTTTTTCTCTTCGAATCTCAGGAATACTCGCGAGAATTCGGGAATAAGTCTCGTCCAAATCATGCGGCAGAGAACGAAGGGTGTTTTCGAGCTCATCATAATCTAGGCATTGCTCGAGGCTGTCGAGCTGGCATGCTGCCCACCTGAACCTATTCTAAGTGTTAGCTTATGCGACTCCTCTATCGCCAGGCATGACAGCCAAGCAACTAAAACTTACATTCCAGCAGATTTATTTCCAATAACCAATTCTATCTGGTCCAGGACATCCGGTCTCGAGCCCCATCGCCTTCGCAGTGTCCCGCTACCGTCTTGGAGTTTTGCCTTGGTGTAAGAGCGGATATCTTCATTAACGAGCTTCCTGTCCAGAGGAATCATGTTTTCTTTGTCAATCCATTTGGCGAGGCCAGACTCGAGGTCTCCCTCCTGCCGGCTCGTGGCAATGAGAAAGACGTTCGTTATCTCAGGACCGGACATAATTTCCATCCAATTAAGCAGCTCGGATCTGGTAGTGCACTCGTCCAACGCGTCTAATATGATCTGAAGCTTTCGAGGACGTTGCATCATTGCGTGGACGGTTTTAGCTAGCGACTCGATTATGGGTTGCCTCCGGCCGTCCTCGTATAATGCCAGTAGGCCGTCGAGATCCTTTCGTGCATCGGGGCATCGTGAGTATAACTGGAATGCAAGAGATTTCAAGAGGTTGTTTAAGTGCTGTTTCTCGGTGTCGCGAAAATCGAAGAAGAAATCCAAGCATACGGTCGAGTCTGTTTCGTCGCTCTGCAGATGGTCAAGAATAGCCGAGCTAAGCACTGTCTTGCCACAGCCTGCCAATCCATGCAGCCACAGATGTTGGCGGGAGCCTGAGATCCATTCTTGGAAAGCATCGCTCTTGATAAACCACTCCCCAGTTCCAGCATGGCGCTTCTTCTTTGCCGCATTGAAATTTGTTGAGGAATCTGCAGGAGAGAGCCAGCTCCTAACTTTGTTGAGATGACTGTCTGACTTGAGGTCGCTCACGTTTGCATTCGTGTTGCTCATCATGTGATGGATCTCGTCCGTCTTGGTCACAACTATATCTACGTTAATAAACTGGCATTCCTTTTCTATGCGCTCACAGATAATTGGATTACCTACGTTCTGCCAGTTTTCCCGCCCATGGCTCCAGTGTAGACACCTTCTGAGGCTTCAAAACATGAAGAAGCTCCCTCGCATATGCAGCAGCCGTAAGTGCTGCGTAGTTATGCCACTCGTCATTCTTGTGCGAATCTGAGTAGTCACAAATCCCTCGAATCACCAGGCACGGAAAGTTGTTCATCAAGCCTGCAGCCTCCATTTCGAAGCACAGCACATTGAGTTCTGGATCGTTGGCATACTGGTCTCTCTCCAACGCGTCTTTCATGACTGAATTGGCGGATGCAATGGTTCCATAGTGAACCATGACTTTGCGACTGCCAGATCGTAGCGGACGCTCCTCCAATCCACCATGTTCACAGCTACCACAGGTCTTTCCACCAATATGCTTGTAGTGGGCGCGAAACAGCTGGTCTTGGGCGGGACGTCGGTACTCAGGCATATCGTCCATGCGTTCCAGGTGTTCGGCGATTCTGTCGGGTTCCTTCGGATCCCTATGACGACGTTTGATCTCGGGAAAAGCTTTTGTAAGTACCGCCGGAGGAGAGTTCAAGTGACCAGTCCGCTGGAATCGACCGTCTGACAACCGCTTCCCGAAATCGTATTGTACCACGCCTCCGAGATTGCCTCGTGGAACGCTGACCACAACATCACCGAGTCGAATGTCCCTTTCCTGCGTTGGGGCGCCTCCGCCAATGCCCACCATCAAGGCGAACCTCAAGTTGGGGAACGATCGGACCATATCTCTGGCAACAATCGCTGCAGAGTTCGTCCCATAGATACCATCTGGTAGGCATCCAATGACCACGTTATGTCCAGCAATACGGCCGAAAGCGTAGGTATTCTCGTCATTGACTTCATTCATCTCGGGGCCGTTGAAGTTGTCATCCAGCATCCGATGTGCGGTTTCGTACTCTTCTTGCAGGGCACAAATCCAGCCAATTGAGTAGTCTTCAATCTGTGGTTCTGTTGTGGTGGGAAGAGCGGTATTATCGAGAAGGGTCTTTTTTGACGGGGGCAACGTCGGAGAGGTAATGGCAACATCGCAAGGTCGCTTTCTGGAAGATACCTGCATCGAATACTCGGCCATGACGAGATCGGGATGAGAATCTTTTCGGGTTCGGTAAACTTATGTCGAGAGGGAAGCTGTTGCTGCGACCGCGGGAACAACGATGTCGTGTGGGTTGAAAGAGGAGAAGATGGCTGGGGAATTTACTTGAGCGGTCGAGATTCCCGCGAGCCTCAAAGACGTGCAAGATTGCCGGTGGTGCTCAGTACCTATCTAGCCATAACCTCGCCCCGAAGAAGCACGAGGGTTCTAGAGGGGTTCCAGAGTGTGCCTATCTTGAGCTATTGTAAAGCCTTGATGGAGATGAGTGCGCAACGGACGATGGGTTAGTGACAAAGATAGAGAAATTGGTGGCTGGTTTGCTTTCCTTTTCTTCTTCGAACGGTTATCGCCCAGTTGTTGCGTGGTTGGGCCTCCACGCTTCTTGGCTGGCTTTCAAAGACGAGGTTACGCCCAATCATTTACCGGAAGGGTTTTGGTCAGGCTTTCCTCAAGGCATTCTTAGCCATTCAGCGTAGAGACTGTGGTAGACACCTGGTGACAGCTGTTCTTTGCCAGGGCTCCCTCAATGCCAACCCCTTTTTGGGGGCCGTCTGCAGGCTCCCAGAATTTGAAATGCTCTTTGAGAGATACACAGTATGACGGAACAGAAAAGGTTAGCACTATATGACAGAGTGTGTGTTGGCCCAAAGGTGTGAACCGTACCTGAGCTACCTCGGCTTGCCCTGCCCGTGTCCGTGACGACTACGGCCCTTGAATATTAATGTGGTCGCGATCTGGCCGCTCGGCTTGCCCTTAGTGATAGACTGAGAGACATCCGGTCGTGTTTTTGCCGCCATTGCTGTTTTAGACTTTAATCTCCGGTCGACGCTGATAGGTATGTTCGTGGTTCAATGAGTATCGGGAAACCAAGGGGAGTGTATTAAGAGAGAGAAACTTCTCTGTTTATGGCATAATGCCCTCCCAGATTTCCCGTCAAATGACACTCTGGTTGATCAGTATTTTTAGAGTCGCACCTGAGTTTACCTAGGCACCGGTCATTTGTTTTTTATGTTACCTACCTATTTGCCCAAATTTTCCCGAACAGTCTTTTGAGAAGAAGTGCTCTCCTTTTAGATATGCATTGAAGACCACTTCAGCCAAGACATGAATTGGTAATAAAATACTTGAGATTGTTGTAATACAAAGGATTACTTATAATTCATCCGAGTCTACAGCCTCGTGTGGCGAAGCATGCTAACCCTATCTCAATAATTATGAATTCTCAGCTGTTTCAACCAGTCAGCGACCATTTTGTATGCATTGAGGGTAGCATTTCGTTTTTGAGGGTGTCACCGCATAATGCACTTAACCCTCCCATCTCTTGACAGGATGTCCGCGCTGACACTCACCGAGGAAATCGCCGAACATTGATATCTTCTGTTTCCAGCACCCGGTTTTTTTCGGTATCTATTACACCTGTTTTCGCATCAGCATCCTCTTCCATTTCCGTTCCAATTTCGTTTCTGCATTTGTCGTTGTCTGTCTCTTTGTTTGCCCATCATGGGTATCTTATATCGTCGTGTCGGTGCTGCGATGGCCCCTCAGATCCAACCCGGTGAATTATTGGTAAGTGCAACGCAATTGCGCTTCAGACTCAATACTTACTTGTCCGTCAGGGTGCTATGTGGGCCACAACGACCATCTCTGTCCTCTGCCTCCTTGTCCGCCTCCACGAACGATACCACAAAAAAAAGCTTCACCCTGATGATTATTGGGCGATCTTTGCGGGGATTTTGGTCCTCGCTTCTGCCATCTTGTTTACGTGGGCACATCCGACGATGTATCTGGTTCTCAACATCCAGGCCGGCCTTGAGCAACCCCGCGATGCCGACTCTTTCAAATCAGCTCAGTCGACATGGCTTGTCACACTGCTTGCCGCCACGACTATGTTCAACTTTTCTCTAACTTCTGTAAAGCTGTCTCTGCTTTTGTTTTTTCGTCGGCTCGGGGGCCGGGTTCAAAAACATCGTAAGCTTTGGTGGGGAACTCTCTTCTTCGTGATCGTGATCTGGTCAAGTTCTGTCGCCGGTCATGAATATCAATGTTTACTTGGTTCGATCGACTATATTCAACAAAACTGCTTCACCGAGTCCGCTATCCGCGTCACCAAAGCCAAGCTTATTGCTCATCGCATCGTGGACATTGCTTCTGATCTTCTCAGTAAGTTGTACCATGCTTATAACGCTGCTCTTGTTAGGCGTCCCACTAACAGTCTTGGCTCAGTCATGGCCATCCCCATCCTGCTGGTATGGAATGTTCAGATGCGCTGGAAAAAGAAATTGGCTCTCCTGGGATTATTCTCCCTCAGCATCCTCACCATCATCATTGCTCTTATTCTTATCGTCAGTGCCGCCGGATGGGGGAGCAACGATCGCTCATTCACCACGCTTCTTAGCACGATGGAGCCAGCAGTCGGTAAGCATCTAGGCCTGTTGTGTTTTCATTTTGGGTGCTTCAGATCCGGCTAATCAGCATCTTTGCGATAATTCAGGTCTCATAATCTCATGCCTCTCTGCTTTCCCCCATCTGTTTAACCGATCAAGATCAAAGCCAGAACACAAACATCCCCAGACGTCACATGCAGTCACGCGCCACAGGCCTCCATCAACATTAGACATGGATATGCGCAAACTAGTCATCAGCGGCAGCCAGGAAGACCATCTGGACCACTCGATGCAGAACTTAACGACTCCCTCTATGGACAACAAGTCCATGTCGCATACCCAGATATCAACCTGCTACAGTGACCCGAGTTTTCCTTCTGATAGTGTAGGGAATGGAATTTTGCAAAAAGTGGAATATAAAATCACAAGCCGTCTGGCGTGAGATTGATTTACGGATAGAATTGCAAGACACTGTTGATCATTGAACACGGCTGTTATAGACAAGACTAGCGAGATAGCGGGCTATCTGAAATATAAGGATAAAAATGCCAGCGTTACAGTAGAGTCATATCTCGTTCACCTCGTTATTCTCTCTTTTCTATCGCATTCCTCTCAGATGACGTGGAACAGCACATGTGCCATCTGGGACCAGGGTGCGCCATCCCATGCCGCAAGACCACACTCCAAGGAGAGGTGCCGTGAGTGTTTTTCCAACGAGCCCGCGTCAAGTGCAGTCAAGATTCAAGCTTCCGCGCAAGACGTGCAGACCGCCTCACCTCCGTATTTTGTGTGACCGCTACCTCTCTTCTTTTACGAACAGTTGTCTTCTTTTTGGTAACTGAAGGTAGCTCATTTTGTTCTTGAGCCTCTGCCGTAACTCTTGTTGCATCATCATCAACGCCTTGGACCGTATCAACATCCTGTGACCCTGCAGGACCGCTACCGTCACTAACACGATGACCAATCCCACTCATTGTTTCCAGCCCTTGCACGAGCTGTTCCGCGATATCAGTGTCCACACGACGGGATACCTCTGCGGTATAGGTGTTGAGTCTGGCCTGCTCGTTTCTCTGGCGCAACTTCTCCACGAAGCGGTCGTGCGCAGCCTGATCTCTCCCACTGATGGCCGATTCCTGGTTCGTCTTGACATCGTGGATGAACATGCCGTTCTGTTCCCCAAGATCACCATAGCCAAACAGTCTCCTCCGAGGGTTCGTGCGTAACTCATCTCGAACCTTCTTGATGGCAGCACGCTCCGATTTGTAGTTGATTTTCCCCGTTTTGCCCTCAGTCTCCGAGAGAGGGGCCGAAGTCGTGAATATCAAGTCTGATAAGGCAATCTCGTCTTCATCCGAAGCCGCAGACAGCAGATCAAAGAAGACGGCCCAGGAAAGGGGCCGCGTTGCGCATTCCCCGTACTCGGCCGCCGCAGACTGCGCATCGTGCAGAATGACCGTCCGCAAATTGTCCTTGTGCCCCTTGAAGAATTCAATCATCTCGCGGCTGACGAAGACGTGCCTGAACTCGACCCTCTCGAGCGCTTGCATGCACCCTTCAGCCTTGATCGGCAGCGGCAAGTGGTATTCCCCGTGCATCCCGAACGGGGTGTCGGGCCAGAGCATGGAAACCTTTAGGGTCTCGGCCGAGTCGAGGTGATCAAAAAAGAACTCCTGCATGGCCGCAAAGTCTTTAACGTACCCTTCCATGGAGTTGGTGAACTCGAACGCAAAGGTATCAACGATGACGCGGACGTCAAACGACTTGACCCGCCCCATGTACTCCTTCCACTGAGAGCTCTTGAAAGTGATGACACCCCTCGGAGACCAGTTCTCGATGACCAGACCGGGAGTCCCTTCGTTCTTCGTCAGGGCCATGTACGTGTTGGCCCAGAGCCGACACATGGTCATTCTGGCTTCCCTCATGCGGACATCAGCCCAACTCTCGGTGTTTGCAAACATTTTCACGCCGTACGGTCCAAACTCGGAGTGCTCGCCATAGTCGTGGTCAAAGTTGATTGCGATTGTTTCCAGATTCGGTAAGAGTGTTTTGTTTGCTTGAAGGAGCATCACCGCGCTCTTTGGCAATAAATCTCGGTTGGGCCACACAGCCGAGGTTGTGTCTCCGTAGTCGGCCTTGGAATTGGCGTCGTCGTCTTCCTCGCTCGCATAGCCCACGAACCGCAGCAGCCTAATGTGAGCTCCGTGGTTCCGTGCTGCTGCCAGGGCCGAGTCGGCGATGCGCGGCTCGTTGGTGAACTGCACCGTGTGGAAAACGCGATGGGCGAGTTGTTGTCTCAGTGCTTTGCAAGTTATGCTGAGGTTGATGACGTCCTTGTCGTCAAGATGGGCGATGATAGCCCTGATATTCTCCACCCCAGGCAAGCAATCGATGTTGATGGACGACATTGTGAAGACGCCAGAGATTTTGGACCTGTCTCGACAAAATCTGTCTGCCAGTCTCTAATCCTGTAGCAGCTATATACCTACCTACCTACATGCAAGAACCATCTTTCCCGACAAACAGCGTGTAAAGTGACAACAGAGGGGTTCCACCGCTTGCATCTCCCCATGCAGAGACACAGCAAATCACAATGGTACAACGCAGACGTTGAGCCGCCAAGGCGATTGCTGCCTGTCCCTATACTTGGTGTTTCGCCAAAAATATTATTATAGACGACTGCAGCAGCAAGTGCCGGAGCGCCAGAGCTACTTTCTCAGGCAGCCACTCAGGGGTAGCAGGCATCAATACCGATGGCTGGGTTAAGCAGCCATGCACCGTTCGATCGGCGGGTTTTTTTGTTGTTCTGGTTTTTTAATTCGCCGACTAGAACAGCATGGCTCAATGACACTTCCACTCGTGCTAGCCTATCAGTGGATTTTCCCCAAAGAAGGAGGGAAAATAAATCGTTTGTGGCACTGTTGATTGGACGTTAACTTTGCTGCGACTGAGCCCACCCAAACAAGAGAGGTCCGTCTCAAACCATACCACCCACCACCACCAGCAAACTCATGGAAAAAGTCACAAGCAACGCCGAATTTTATGTGTGTAGCAATATTTAAATTAGTTATTCTGTTTCTACTCAACACCCTGGGATCGACTAGCACCGATTGGTCTTGTTGCGGAGCGCCTCGACGACGCCGTCGTAGGCTGGGTGCTTGGACCAATCCTCGAACCAAAGCAGCGGAGCACCCTCGCCGGGGAAGACTGCCGGCACCCAGCTGAAAGGGTCATAAAAGTCCCAGATGGTGACACCGATGCAGCCCTTGACCTGAACGCAGGCGCCGACGACCTTGATGGCTGTTAGTTTGGACATTGCTGAGCGGGAGACAGGGAAAAGACAACTCACGTTCTTGTAGCCCTCCTTCTGCTGGGCAAGGTTAGTGGCGTTGGCAGGAGTGTGGAGGCGGATGTCCAGCTCGGTGAGGGCGACCTCGACACCGAGGTTGGCGAAGCCGCGGATGGCATCAATGTGCTGGTCGAGCGTGGGGCGGCTCTCGGCAACGAGATGGGCCTGGAGACCGACGCCGTCGATCCTGATCTTGTTCTTCTGCAGGAGGCGGACGATGCGCTGAGCACCCTCGGTCTTGGGGCTGGGCGACTCGAGGTTGTAGTCGTTGTAGTACAGCTTGGCCTTGGGGTCGACCTTGGCGGCGGTCTTGAAGGCGAGGGTGATGTACTCCTCGCCGAGAACCTTGTAGAAGACGGACTCGCGGTAGGTGCCGTCCTCGTTGAGGGCCTCGTTCAAAACGTCCCAGGCATAGCACTGGCCCTTCCAGGCGCCGGCGACGTTAGTGACGTGCGAGACGATGACCTGGCGGAGCTCGTCCTTGGTCCAGTCCTGCTTGGCCTCAACCCAGGGGGCGAGCTGAGAGTGCCAGACGAGGGCGTGGCAGCGGAGGTACATGCCGGCCTTGCGGGCCTTGGAGGTGACGATGTTGCCCTCGGTGTAGTTGAAGACGCCGCGCTCGGGTTCGGTGAAGAGCCACTGTTGTTGTTGGTAGCGGTTAGCATGCGTGGGCTCGCTGCAAGCCGCCTGTTTTCTCTTACCTTCTGACCGTTTGTGGGAGTGGTCTGGCCGAACTCGCCAGACTTCCACATGATCTGGTCATACTTGGGGTACTGCGACGCGTACGGAGCTCTCTCCCGGAAGCCAGGGGAGTCGGTGGCAGCACCAAAGTACTTTAGGCCTGCCTTCTTGGCATAGTAGTCGAGGCCTTTGTTGCTCTTGTCGTTGCCGTGACCATTGATTGGGGTGGCCGAGGTCAGCGGCAGAGCCGAGAGGAGGAGCGAGGCGACGGAAGGGAGATGCATCTTGTCTCAACTTTGGGCGGTCCTCGAGAGAAAAGGATGGAGAGGAGTGCTCATCAACGAGGACACCCGCATCCAAGGTCGGGGGCGAGGGTCTTTTATGTCCTCCGAGTCGATGGCTAGCGAGATCAACAATACACCACGGTGATCCGCTGCCCCCCAGTCGTACTCGGGTCTAGGCGATGGAACTCAGCGAGGTCGACATTGCTGGGTCGATGCGACCTCGCCTCCTCCTCTCACCGGGAAGCTGGGAATCAATTTCCACTAAAAATGGACCGCAAACAGAGGGCGATGTCGTGCGCGTTGTAGATGGCGGCCTTGGCTTTACCTGATGCAGACGTTGCGGCACTTCGGGGCCGCGAACCGAACCGGGCTCACGGGGCGCGGCCGGGATGCTGGATCCACTTTGACCGGGAAGAGCAAGTCATTGGGGGACCAAGACGCACACCTTGAACCTTCTCATTCAGCCGGACAACACCCGCTCGAGTGGCGATGGGGATGCCAAGTCGAATGCGAGGATGCGATTAGCCCAGCCCATGCTCGCCGTGCAAACGGGGTGTGGTGGGTGGTCGCTTGGTCCCGATGTCTAGCTGTTGAGATGGCGACCGGGTAAATGCAAGTGCAGCGGCTCTTTCATTTTGCCGCTGAACGGGACGGGGGTTTGGCGAAGAGCGCCGGTGAGAAGGCGATCGTTCTCGAACCCAGATCTGGCCAATGTCGCGTAGTGTAGGGGGAACATCCCGGGGTGTCTTGGCTTTGAGAAATTATATTAAATGCAGGAACCAGTGCTAATAATACCAGTTGAGGCATAAACACTTGACGGTTTGTAGAGGGCGTGAAATTTCCACGGCAACGCGTTCGGACGACATTTTTGAGCCTGTGTGTGGTGAATTGATGCAAGCAAGCAGATGAGATGAGATGGAGGCGGGGAAATGCGGAGAGCCCTGCTGGTGTCCGGGGAAAGGGCATGGGAGGGTCCACTGAAAAGTAGGAGAATGTTGCATTTCCCAGACCTCCAATCAGAGTCACATGGCTTGACAAAAATCTGGAAAATTCCGTTCTCAGATTGTGATTCTGTTGAGGTGCTGGGGATTATGTATATTATTTTTAAGCTGCTCATGCCCCTCGACCTCATCTACCCCAGTTCACATCCATCCAAATTAAAAGCGAGTTGGTCTAGACCACAAGATCGAGATGTTTGCATCAGAATGCCACAACGACCATGCGCACAAAATGCCAAGAAAATCCCAATTGATTTTTTTTCAAGGTGTCCGTACTGCAGCAGGCGGTCTTTGGAATAAAATTTGGTTGGTGGTCCGCATTGAACCTGTCTGCCAGAATCACATGTGAATGAAACGAGCACGCTCAACCCTAACCCGCCCCTTTGGAGGCTTCCAATTGGATGTGACATCATTTCATCATGACGTCACGTAGACGCGATGCAGCACAACCTCGTCCGAACCATTCATTGGATCATGAACGTCATTTTAAATTGCTTGCCGGTTGCTGGCGGGCACAGAAACAGGTGTTTGCACCTCCACTTTGCTTCATCGCGGGGAAGCAAAAAGCTCTGTAAATTCCTCGCTGCGAGCTTCAAAACCCTCTTCTCTCCCACCACTTCAAACACGAAACAATCCAATCGAATTCAATCCAATCCAATTCAATCCAATCCAATTCAATCCAATCCAATTCCGCAAAGGAAAATCCCCTCTACAGCTCTTTTCTGTTTCCCCTCAAGGCCAACCTACAATACCCATCACCATGTCCTCAATTCAACGACTCTCGACCCGCGCGGCCAGCGTCAAGCCGACCCCTCGCGTTGCCCAACTTGTCCGCAGCAACCGCGCTCCCCGTCGCTTCCAGTCCACAACCCAAGAGGCAGCTTCAAAAGCCAGCCATGCCGCTTCGCAAGCCGGCAACGCTGCAGCGGGCAGCTCGGGCCACATCGCTTCAGGTGTTGCGGGTGGTCTTGCCGGCGCGGCTCTCCTCTACGGCATCTACACCCAGACCCCCTCGGGCAAGATGATGAGCACCATGAACACGACAATCAAGGAGACCAACAAGAAGTACGAGCAGGTGGCAGCAAAGCTCAAGGACAAGACCCCCTCCACGGATGAGGCCCTCGGCAAGATCAAGGAGGTCTGCTACTCGTACGTTTTCTGGGTACCGGGCGGCAGGCAGTACGTCGACGCCGCGTTCAAGGACATTGAGAACATCCGCGACGCCAACAAGGACGAGGTGGACAAGCTCGTCAACGAGACGTACCAGGAGTTTCAGAAGATCACCGCTGCCGGCTTGACCATGGAGGCCGCTCACAGGGCATGGGACGCACTAGCCAAACTCGGTCAGAGACTCGGCAACTTGGCGGCCAACGCATCTGATCAGCTGCTGGACAACCACCCGCAGCTCAAGGAGAAGCTGGGCGGCAACATCGACCAGCTCAAGCAGCTCGGCGCGCAGTACGGCCCCGAGGCCAAGAAGATCGCCGACGACACGTGGAAGCAGGTCAACGACATCATCAAGACTGGCTTCTCGAGCGAGAACATTGACAAGATTCGCAAGCTGGTCGACGAGAAGACTCAGCAGATCAAGAAGCTGGCCGACCAGGCATGGGACAAGGGCCTCGAGAAGGCCAAGCCGTACCTTGACAAGAACCCCAAGGTGCGCGACCTGATCAACAACAACAAGGATCTCCTCAAGCAGGGCAACGCCACCGCGCTTTTCGAGAAGTTGACCGAAGGCGGCGACAGCAGCAAGGTCGAGGAGTACGTCAAGCAGGCGGTCGAGAAGGCAAAGGAGAGCGGAAACAAGAGCAAGGGCTGGACCAGCACCATCATGGGCGGCGGCGGCAGCTTTGCAGCGCTCGGTCAGTTCCTCGGCACGTCTTCAAACGAAGTGACGCAGAACGTCAAGGACCAGATCGGCGTCCTCAGCGAGGTGGTTAAGAAGCACTCGGATGAGGGCCAAAAATTGTTGGAAGAGACCAAGGAGGACTTGAAGAAGCTCCTCGAGGACAAGGCCAAAAAGGCACAAAAGATTGCCGAGTCTGCTGCCAAGAAGCAATAAAGAATCAAAAATTGGGGAGTGATTGGGGAGTGATCGGGGAGTGATGACTCGGAGTTTACGGAACTGGAATTCCAAGATAGACTTTAAGTAATTACCTTTTCTCTCTTTTGAAAAAAAAAAGGAGAAAATCATGAATAGCATTTGCATCTTTTTTGTTTTCGGGGGGGTGGAAATATCCCCCGAACATATCCGGAACTCTCTCGGCCCCACTTGACCCGAATGACCCCGCCCTCCCTCCCGGTGTCTTGCTCCTCCTCCCCGCATTCGTCCTCCGTGCACATGCCACTGCCCCACTTGCCAAGCACTTCCCGTGTGCATTGTAGACAACCATGACGACAAATTGAAGTGAGCAAGTTTGAGGATTATGCCGGTCGAAAGCGCCCTCGTTCAAATTTCTCACTGACAGAGAACATGACCCTCGGGCTCAGTGCCTCTCAATTTCAAATCCCACCGCCATCATGACTTCCGCCGCCGCCGCCAAACATCATCATGGGCACCACCACCACGTCTTCAAGCGGTACATCGAGACCCCCGCCAAGGATCAGCCGGAGAATCTCCTCTCGGTCGGCGACACCTCGGTCTACCTCCATGGCGCGCTGGAAGACATCATCGCCAACTACCCTCCCCGCTCCCGGTACCCGCAGGAAGCGCTGCAGGGGCTCTGGTCGGGTCCCACGGGCCTCGCGTACCTCCTCTTCCGCGTCTCGACGCTGCGCCCGGACCTCTCGGTCCTCGGGCAGCCAGCCATCCACTGGGCCAACAGCTACATATCGGGATCGAGGGGCCACAACCTCCGCCTGGGCAGCCACGGATGCGGAATCTCGGACGAGAAGCTGGCCTACGGCGCCGTGCGGGCCGCCGTGACCAAAGACGCGTCCCACGTCAGGCAGTTCGTCCAGAGCGTCGAGCAGGTCCTGGCCGTCGACGAGTACCCGGACGAGAACCTGTACGGCCGCGCGGGCCTGCTGTACCTCCTGCGCATGGTGCGGCGGTGGGTGCCCGGCCCCGGTTGCGAAAAGCTGGTCGACCCCTGCGTGGCCGAGATTTCAAACACGATTATGAACCGCGGGCCGAGCTGGAAGTGGCACGGCAAGAGGTACCTGGGCGCCGCGCACGGGGACATTGGCATCATCACCCAGCTGGTCCTGACGAGCCCCGAGCTGGCGCCGAGGCTCGAGGGCGCCGTCGGGCGGCTGCTGGGCATGCAGCTCGACGACGGCAACTGGCCGAGCAGCGAGGAGAGCGGAGCCAACGGGAAAGGGCTGGTGCAGTTCTGCCACGGCGCCCCGGGGTTTGTGGTTTCGCTCTTGTCGCTGAAGCCCTTCTTCCCCGGCCTGGCGGACGAGATCGATCAGGCCGTCGAAAAGGGGAGGGCGTGCATTTGGAGTCAGGGGCTGTTGAGGAAGGAGCCGAACCTGTGTCACGGGATTTTTGGGAATGCACTGTAAGTTTTTTTTTTAAACCCTTCAAACGCTTTTTTTGGTTAAATGGGAGGGAATGACCTCTTGGCGATCCTGACTGCTTTTGACAGATGTCTTCCCGCCGGACCGGAGCGTCAACACTTCCTCGCCATTGCGACACCAGAAAACATTGCCCACATCAAGAGCAACGACCCGACGGGGACCGTCTTTGAGCGAGCGGATTATGGGAGGTCGTATTCGACCTTGACGAGCTATGCTCCGTGTGCCGTGTGGACTTGGCTCATGGCGCAGGAAGAACAGCCCAGTATTTTGGCATATAATGATTTTTGAACGGGGGCATGGAGCAACTCAGTTTTTGGATTTTCAACGGATCCTTGAGGCATCGGAGGGCAGGCAGATGGCATAACCGAGTGGTTCTGGCTCAAGGTTGGATTGGTGGTGTGGTTTTAATGTTTTTATTTCACGCGCTCGGCTCATTCAGCATTATGGGACGCAAAACGTTAGGGATGTTTTGTATTTTCCTATTATTTTTCTTTGGTAACCTAGGCATTGTATGAGAAAAAATTTCACCAGCCACTCGTATTTAAAACGTCACACATCATTTTTTTCATAAGCATAAAAGATTATGTTTGGGAAATCACATAAAACGGACAAAGACTGATAAAAACTTGCTGTATCCTATTGCCTCTATTATTATCAATAAGCTTCTTAGTATTCTAGCTACTTTCATTGCCTAATTCCTGCTCTTTTAAATGGTGACTGATTGTATGGGTCGATATCCAGACGGGGAATTTCATCGACGACTCGAAGAAGCTTTAAAAGTATAAGACAGTCTGGAAAATAAATAGAAAAGTTACGGCCATATTTTAAGAGCTATCATAAAACCTGCTGGTGATCAATACTATGAACACCTGCATCATGTAGGACGCATGGTCTGTTCAAGAATATTTAATTCCTCCAAAAAGCACAGTACACGCATGCTACGTAATGATGTGCTAGTCTTGTTGACACCAGCCAACGTATCTTTTATCTTACTTGATAATCAAATTAGATTAATGAAAACAAAACCCGTTGACATTCAAAGACCTGGCACGTTTTGCCTCGAGTGTATTAAACTACCTATATATGCCAAAATCAAACTGACACATGATGTAAAACAAGTAAATTGGTATTTTTTTGCCCAACCCAGAGATATCATGACCTATTATACCTTAATTATCCCCAAATATACCCCAAGATTATCCAAAAACCTGTTCCTCGCTATGCATCCATGTAGTCAAACATATCCCCACTTCCTCATCAGGTCCATTTCCGATAACTCTTGCTGATCGCTGCCCGCTAATTCCACCCGTCTGACACGATCAGCCAATCCGCCGTCGACCTCAATAGCCTCGTCAAATTCGTCCTGATCGTTTTCCTCGTCCACCCTCTCGGCACCGGCCTGAGCCTGGCCTGCCAAATGTGAGTCCCTTCGCCCGGCAGTGGCAGTGGCCACGCTTGTCCTCTGAGACTTCCTCTTCGTGCTGTCTAGCCGATTGACAAGTGTGGGATGGTCTTCATTCTCATCGTCCCCGGCCTCGCCCTCGGATCCGTGAAACTCGGTGAGAGCGGAACATTCGCTCCTTATGCTGCGTTGCGTGAGCTGCCTGCCTATCCCTCCAAAATTCGATCTGAGGGTTCCCTCCCGCAGGTAGACAATCTCGCCGCCGGGGAGACGGATCACGTCCGCCTCGAGCGTCTCGGCGATGTCCAAGAGCAACACATCCATGGGGCAAATATATGCGACCCTCTTGCGTTCGCTAAACGCCAAAATGTGTCCGCAAACCCTTCCCTGCTCTCGGTCAATCACCCAGGCGCCCGAATCGCCGGGCATTCCCATCGGCAGGGACGACTGTTTAGGGTGGGGGCTGCTGTCGGGCGGCGGTCGAGTGCCAGATATCTGGTATGTTTGACTCGGTGATGTTCGGCCATAGATCTTGACCGTCGTGACGGCTGGCATGATCAAACCTGTTTGCAAACCTGACGTCCGCGCCATGCATTGCACTTGAAGGCCTGGCAGGCCTGACGTCGGCACGATGGTAGTCGGCGAAACGTTGGATGCCGGAACCTTCGACAGCGGTCTCTGGTCCGTTTGGGATGGCGGACCAGGACCGATGATGGGTATGATGTTCCCTGGAGGGAGTCTCTCGTCATGGAACTGGAAGAGGGCCCAATCAATCTCGTGCACCCATCCGTTCTCGGTCCGCCGCTTGATCCCGCTTGATGCGTACATCTCGCCTAGAGTGCAGGTTGCCAGGTGGTCTTCGTCCTGTGTTTCCTCGGACGGGTAAAAGTCGTCGTCAACATCGTCCAGGGCAGGTTGCGTGATGATGTAGTCCTCTCCGCAGCCTGGCTCAATGCCGGGAATATCACCAGGCTCCGACTCGTCGTCGTACTCTTCGTCCTCGTCCTCGTCGTCGCTATAATCGCTCGTGATTGCAGATTCGGACAACGCGTCGGAGTCGGAGAACTCGCATGCGTAGTCTTCCGTGCCGCTGCTGTCGGGCTCGGTGTCGCTTGTGGTTTGATACTGCGCGGCGTACCATGCATCGAGATCTGTAATGCCTTGCGCCCCAGCCATGCTCCTCGTCGCCTCTTGTTTTCCCGCTTTTCGATTCATCTCCGGGTCGTCCAGCATGTGATGCACCGTCATGCCGTATAGCCTGTCGTCGACCGTGAGTATTCCTCCAAGACTCACAGGGGGGAGATGCCGGTCACCGATCCAGGCCCCGATGCTCGCGCCGTTGGTCGGTTGCCGCTGATAATCGGGATTCGCGGCCACAACCTCCTGTCCGCTGCCGTCCCCCCCCGCCATGCTCCGCCCAACTGATTCGTAGCGCGATCGAAGCATTTGGCCGCGACACACCTTCAGCCCGACTCCGTGGGTGCCATCAAACAGGTCTCCGAGCTTCTTCTTCAAGATGGCCTTGACCTTGCCGACCGAGGTGCACACCACAAGAACCGTCGGCTTAGTGCGGTGCGGTGCCTCGCCGATCGACTCGAGAGAAATCTCAACCGATTCGGGATTCTTTCTGTAAAAGGCTCGCAGGGCAGTGTTGATCTGGGGCATGATGTAGGTATTCCACCGGTCGACAACTTCTGGCGGAAGAGGAACATGGGGAAACAACCTCGATTTTTGCTTCATGGCAACCTCGGCCTCTGCAGTCTCGGCTGACGCTGATGTCTTTGCTGAAGGCTGCGGTTGTGTTTGCGAGATTGAAGACGCCTTCTCCGTCTTGCTGTCAGCCGGGGCGGCGGCGACGGCGCTAGTTTGCTTCTCAGACCTGGTCTCCTGCGAGGGGCCCGCGGCTGATGCGATGCTAAGCTGGACGGATTGGGGCCTAGCATCGCCAAGATCATCCCCGAGCCGCTCTTCCAGCGCGCTGACCCCGTCCAGGATGCAGCACGCCTCCAGGTATCTGCCGGCCTTGAGCTGTATCCTCGAGACGATCCGCTCGGTTGGGTGCTGCCCGGCCAGCTCCTGGTCCACCGCGTTCCAACATATCTGCACGACCTTGGCATAGAGGGTGCCGCACCTTATCGTCAGCTGATCGAGCACCGATTCGGGTATCGAGGGCGAATCCATGTTGGGGACGAGATTTTCGAGCTTTGTCCAGAGACCAATGGACAAGAGGACCATGGCCAGGGAGTAGAGGTCAAAAGTCTTGGAGTCAGCATTCTTTGCGAGGGGCGACTGTGGGCTGTGTCGCGGGTCGAGCGGATGCTTGTACAAAGAAAACTCTCCTGGAGCCTCGATCGAGTTGGGATCTGTAAATAAATCAAACGAAGAGATGAGGGGTCTTCTGATATCGACCTCGCCCTGGGAAATGCCGCTGACCTCGGGGTCCGTCCCGACAGCGTTGCAAAAGGATACGTTGGCGTCGCCGAGGTTCCCGTGCGTGATACCGCGGGCGTGCATGTCAAATACGGTGTTGGCGAGGTTCGCCGCGAGGCGGAACTTGGCCTCGAGCTTTGGTTCAAAGTCGGGCCGCGCCAGGAGGTCCTTGAGCGTGCATAGGTTGTAGAGGGGGTTCTGCGTTAGGTGCTCGTATGTTACCGGGTTGAAGGTGCGTGGGAACTGATAGACCAGGCCGAATCGGGAGTTGTCCATATCCTCAAAGTATCCCAGCAGCCGCGGTAAGCCGGTCCAAGAGCCTGGCGCCCGCTGAGGCTCCGCTTGCAGGGCGGCAGACAGCTTCTCAAAGCGGCTCATGGGGGGCGAGATGCCCGTGATGGAGTAAATCGGGTCGAATGAGGCATACTCGAGTAGCAAAGGTGCGTGTGGCTGTCGCGCCCCTGACGCGGTCCGGGTCAGTTCAGCATATGCCTGCTTGTCCATAAAGACGATCTCGTGGGACCGGTGGGTTTCGGCAACCTCGGTCATGGGCTCAGCCTGCATATTGCGAAGGTTTACGAGAGACCGAGGATCAATCTGCTGTGGCGTCTGTATCCGTGACGACTCGAACGGGCGCAGATCTTCGGGCGAAGCTGACGGTCTGGCGATGGCTGCCGACTGCGAGTGAGAGGACCTCGTCCTCGACAAGTCGTAGAGAGTGTCGATGGATGTCGTGAGGTCCCGGAGCAAGTCTTCGAACCGGGTCTTGTCCCACACCACCATCCGGATCTTCTCACCCCTTCGCACCGGCTGCGACGGCTGCTCCGTCGTCTCCCCAGCCAGGCGCTGAGAGCTTATCCATAATGGCTCGGCCTCGGCAAGAATATCCTTGATGGTTGACATGATGCTGCCGACCAGATCGCTGAGGCCAGCCTTGGAGAGGGACGAGTCTATCAAGACCTCGGCCGACTGGTTAGGATCCGACCATTCCAAACCCCAAGTAACAAAGCGGTCCTTCTGAATGCGCAGTTTCCTGTGTAAGGACTTGATCTCGGGGTCGGCCTCGACATGCTGCGTGGGCTCCGTCGTGACAAAGTCTGATTTCCTCTTGGTGTCGTTGTATAACCTGCTCAGCCGGCGATGGACGGCCGGCAGCTGGACGCCGCCCATTGGGACGTAGGAGTCCATGGTGGAGGAGATGCGGTAGTTGTGAGGTGGAAAAGATGTTGAATGCCGATGAGAGATTCAGTTCAATTGGGGATGGAAACGTCGATGATGACGCCTCAAGTCCCAAGGACCGATATGTCTTTGCTGGCGAACAATCAACAAGACATGGCTCTCACCGTCGGCCGAAGGGAAAGGACGGGAATAGCTGGCGTGGGGATTAAGGGCCTTAGCCGCGGGAGAGGGGCGCGAATTTTTGGTTGTGTCGATTGTCCAAGACTCAGAGTGCCGGAGCAGGGGGCGGGGGGGACCAGTTGATGTGCCGGGCCAAGGGGTCAAGTGGTACCCAGCATCGGGTTTTCAAAGAGGCAGGCAAGAGAGATGAAAAGACGTGGGGTGGGAGAAGGGAAACAAATGAAGCCAAAAGAGAGTAGTAGAGGACGAGGCGAATGGGTCAATCAAAGGGGACGCAGCTCGAGATCGCCAACGGGGCTTGATGGCGGCATGGTGCAGGCAGCGGACGAGCAGGCCGGGTGCGTGGCTTGACAGAAACCGGCAGTGTGGTTATTTCGTTGCCTATGTGCAGAGGTTCCACGCTGAGAGGGTTGCGAGTGTGCGTCGTCGAATACTCCCCCCACATTGCGATGCAGGGTGTGGTGCAAAAAGCTGCTGCCTGGCCGTGCAGTGGGGACCCCTGTGCCCGCTTCCCGAAACTGATGCCTGATCTTTTGAGCCTCTCGCGGTCGTTCGTTGCCTCGATAAGTGGAGCTGCTGCACGTGACGAGTCAGGGGGGTCCGACTGCACTTTCCATGTCGAGCGTACGATGGTATCCCCGGGACCGGTGGGTCTCTCCGGTTGAAACCTCCGTTGGTTTTCGGACCCGGGACGATCGTTTGCGCCGACCAGGGCAACCAGGGACGAGAATGTCCGTCGGCGAGTTTTTTTGGCAATTGCAGGGCGTGCGAGCCCACTTTTAAACATTTAGGTTTCGATCCAGCCGTTGAATACCACGGCTCTCCTCGTGGCGGTCCCATGGGTTGGGGTTCTCCTCGCTCCTTCCATCCACTGCTCCATCCTCCACGCGGTTGAAAGGTTCAGTTGTGCCAGGATCGACCAGGGGGGTTTGCCAGTGATGACTGATTACCTTAACCCCTCTGGGACAGAGCCAATTTCTTTGGCGCTGAGGCATTTCTGCAAAGAGCACTTCTTCCCCAAGAAGCAAATGCTGACGTCTTGTCGTCTGGCGTTTGCTGAGTGGAACCTCAAAGTCCATTCGCTGCTGCCGTCGGACACATTGCGCTTTAGCTCCTCTCGGTCAATGTCGTGTATCCGTAGTCCACTGGGTATTGGTACTAGTCATTCTCAACAATCCAGCGGACGCACCCGTCAAACACCGCAACTCAAAACCGGGGGCCTCCTGGTTGATCAACCCTCAAGCAGCAGGTCTGGTTGGTGTGCCACTCGAGGGTTCCATATATTACTCACCGGCATAATTACGACGTTACCTGACTTGGCGGTGGGTTTGTGCGGATGTGTGTGAGAAGGTCTCGCAGTGCTAGTGGAGTCCCCACACTGGCAACCCACATGGACGACGTCCAGGCAGCGACATTTTCGATATTGGAAATGCGATAGTTTCGGGTTAGTGAGGCGGTTCATCCCCCCTTGATCACCACAGAACTTTAATTCGACAAGACATGGGTGCGGCTTGTCCACCAGAGTTTGTCATCAACCCTCCGACGAGTCTGCTATCCACCAATATATTCCAAGGCCATCGCTGGCTACCTTGCTATTGTTGGCATAGATCAATGATGCAGTTGGAGGCATTGGCATCCTTCCGAACTCACAACTTACCGCAATGGCCCTAGCCCTAAGGTAGGTAGCTTTCCCACACACGTGAAATTGCGTGATATCAACCGAGAGTGTTCCACGTGGAGACAAGAGGGTAGAAAAGTTTGAAAGAAACAATCTGGGTAATAATGTTGGTGTGGTGTAACCGCGAGTGAAAAATCCTTGCTCCTGACCATCCGCACGATACCACCTGGGAGGGGGGGCACCCCTTGGGAAGTGTAAGAAGAGTCGATGACAAGACAGGGAAGTAGATGTACCTATGTACTATTTTTTCAAATGATTTGTCACGCTGGAAAAAGCGTGGCTAGGTAGTTATCTCAAACCCAACCGCAACCATATAATTTAAAACCCGAACAAAAAATTGAGCCTGAGCGACTGTTGCCTTACAGCATCCCCAAAATTTCATCAACATGAACATGTTTACCATACGGAGTGGTCACTCCACGTCCTCATCCCGCCCGGGGTACAAGATGTCCTGCACCACTAAAGCCCTGACGTGATGAAACAAAACAAAACAAAAAGTAAGCAGCAGCAGAATGGACATGGCCGTGGCAAACCACAGCACAGGCTCGTTCCGGAAACATGTCCCCAGGGAAATAGTAGCCAAGACGAGGCCCGTGTTGGGAAAAACCGAAGCCCACCATCCCAGATGAAAGTGCCTCGGCGGGTTCTGCGCGACGGCCAAAACGGCAATGCAGAACCACCAAAAGCTCAGAGCCCAGAGGAACCCCGCCGCCGTGGTTGCCATGCTCGCCATGACGGTAGCATCCAGCATGCCATCCATGTCGGCATCAAACTCTTCCGGCAGGGACCCCGCCAGCCCTATAAACGCGAGCGCCGTAAACGCCGGCGGACCGACGCACATGAAGAGCCCCGGCCTGTGTTCCCGATCCGGCAGCCCGCTCTGCATCAGCCTCCCCACCATGTGGGCGTACATCATGGCGGCCACGCTCACCCCCAGGCCTTGGCACGTCAACCCCGCGACGATTATCGGCGTGGCGGCGCCGGCCGGCTGCGCGCCGGCGATGACCGACGCCGCGGTTCCGGAGAGCATCACGGGGAAGATTGGCAGTATCCAGGCGGGCGTCATGGTCTGCAGGCCGAAGCTGTGCGGGCCGGCAAAGACGTAGCCGTACTGTCCGACCGCCAGGCAGGTGGACAGCGCCACGTACAGCCAAAAGGCTGCCTGCACGGCCCATCGCAGTCCCGGCTTTTCTCCGTCGGGGACTTGCCCGTCGCCCACGATGTATTTCTGAGTCGAAGTGATTAGGGTCGCGACCGAGAGGAGAGATGTGGGCACGAAGAATCCTTCCCGCGGGTGGGTGACTGATCGCTTGAGGGAGCCGGCGAACAGGAAGAAGCGGGACACGAGAGCCGAGGTGATGAGGGTGAAGATTATAATGTTGATTATGTAGACCGCCAGGCCGATTTGTCTGAGGCCGGGAAACTGGTGGGGCTGGTTGATGATGAGGAGGGACAGCCCGCCGGTTGACATGGAGAGGGTGTACCATGCCCAGGTGAAGTGACGTAGACGGGCACGGATGCCGAGTCTGGGAGGCGGATGTTCGTGATCAGTGTGCTCCGAGCTGGGGACGGGGGTGAGAGACGGTTGTGCATTGACTGAAGAGGGTTCCGGGTCATGATTGCTATCTGAATTCTCAGACTCGAGGTCGCGCAGTGGCGGTGCCTTTTCGATCTCTTGAAATCTGTCGGCGTCGTTGTCGTGGAGATTGCTGGCTGCTGATTCGGTTGAGAGATTTTGAACATGGTGCTCTGCGATTTTGTGTTTGAATGGATCAGCATCCATTCTGTGAGAGGCTCGTCGATAGATCAATCGTCTAGGAATGGGAGGAGCTGGTCGACATGGTATCCATTGCCGTTGGTCAGTCGTGTCACCGTGTTCAGCTGTATTTGCTGTTGCGTCGTTGTCGCCAAAGATATCTGACGCTGGCCTCGACGTTGGCATACTGAATGAGGGAGAAAAGCTAATGTAGCGGCACCCAATATCCTAGCCAAGAAGCACAACCAGGGGAGAAGTAAAAGATGCTAATGAGTGCACAGAAACGAAACAAGTTGCGATGCAAGAAAGTAGAATGAAGAGATAAGACGGAGCCAGACGGTCTAGTGATCTCACGAGGCAGCTTAATGTGTACGACCCTAGGGTTTGTTCATAAACAAGATATTCTCATCACAGAAATCATTCAACTTTACCAAGTATCATCCTAAAGTGGCGAGTGTGATGGAATTGACAGCATTCAGCCAAGCTCAAGCTGCTTCAACCGGATCAGGATATCCAAGTTTGGAAGCTTGGATTTCGAGTCATTGACTGCTCTAGAAACATACTTGTTTGCTCGTCTCGAAGCTCTGCAGGTTTGATTCTGGCTTCTTCACGGACTTGGACCGTTTGATCATTACCTTGTTGAGCCTGTGTGGCGCACGCGGAGAGACTCACACCTCCTCGCCTAAAAAATCTTGAACAGTATTAGACATAATCTTCGTTCCTGAAACAAACAGGATGTATCAATTAGTGGAGGTTGGTTCCTTCACCTTTGCTACCACACGGGTCCCTCCTTGTACCATCTTGACGCTTGGACAGGCAACTGACTCGAGGCCAAAGTTTACCAGATCGCGTCCGTCAAGCTTGACGAAAAAGAAAATACGCTGTCAGACTTTAATATACTTTTTTGAGAGTTGTTTGGATTTTCGTTGGCTTGGCGAAGTGCCTCGTTATCGTTCTTGAGTTGTCCCTTTTTCACCCGCCAAGATCTCAGGGGCTGAGTCGGGATTGGAATATCAATAAACAATACACGGGAAAACCTGGGCCATTGCCAGCAAAAGAAAACTAGTATTACGATTCCTATGAACGCTTATTCTAGACACAAACATCAATGCTGAAGCCAATGCTGTGTTTACCGCACTCTGGCAAATGCCAGTTCCAAAACGCCAGATCCTAGACTTCTACTAAAAGAAATACAAACGCTGAATTTATTCGTTTCAACTTCGACATGTAGTATTATCATATCCTCTCGACGCGTCCTGCCCCGGCCCTCCACGGTTGGTTGGCGTTCAGTTTCCCCTTGTTGGGTGTCCCATTCCCACCGTGAACGCTCGCGCCAAAGTTGTGCAGTCTCTCGCCGATCAGGTACGCCTCATCCCTTATCCGCACCCTGTAGGTCTCAAAGAGGCCAACCACGCTCCAGAACGTGTAAAGATTCGCAAAAGCTCCCATCACGACGGGAAAGCTCAAGCGGTAGATGAGGACGCGATACGCCTGGTACAGAGCTTCATGCTCTGGCTCTGGGGCGTTTGATGCCTGGATGATGGCATCCACCCACCCGTTCGAAACCACAAACGAAGCGGTAAGAAGTGGGGCAGCGACAGCAAGGATCCAGACTGTCAAGCCGGGAATGACAAAGGCGCGAGTAAACAGACCAGCGTCAGGTTCAGCCCACCCCCGGCGCCACACAGCCATGAGAGCTTGCGCGGGTCGGGTGGTTCGGAGCTGGGCGGCAAGGACGCGCCTAGCGACCTTGAGATAAAGGAAGCCGATGGTCCAGGTTTGGATGACGCGCACGGTGTGTTGCGGGTTGAGCGTAGGCTGGACTGCTATCGCGCCTGTCGCGGGAGAAGCGGTGCTTCGCCGCAGCAGCGGGCTGTACCTCACTTCGTGAAGGGGGATGAGAATGTACAGCTCAATCAGCGCTGCGACGAGCAACGGAAAGATGATGTAGAAGAAAGCATATGTGTACACAAACTTGAAGACGCGAGCGCATACGTGAAGTGCCCTCCGGACAGCCTGTCCTTCGACGACGGCGCGGGCAGAGCGAGCCACCCAAGACTCGACGGCTTTGTAAATTGGCCGCGCGTGCCACACCGCGTATGCCGCTGTCCCAAGGATGTAACCGCCGATACTGAAGGCGTAAATGTCATTGGTCCGGATGTGGGTGGGGATCAGTGACTGGAACATCCACCGACCGAACAGGAGCGGCACAATGGTAAGGCTGACGCCGGTTATGGCCGCAAAAATCCAAATGTAGAGGATAAAGAGGAAGACGCGGACTCTGAAGTGAGGCGGCACATAGACAAGCTGATAGTGGTCAGACGCGTAGATGTCGGACTCTGGCAGATCGGGCCTCTCGTCCTGTCGCTGATTATCTTCGCTGACGCTCAGGAAAGTGAGCCGGCCCTTTGGGATCTTGACCTGGTCCGAAGCCGGTGCGCGCACAAAGCGACCATCGGGAATGATTTGACCGGAATCGACCAAGGCCTTCTTTGATTCTTTTAGTCGTAAAGCTTCTGCGGTCGTCATGGCCTCGGGCTTCCGTGACTCGTGCCCCAGCAGACTCGACAACGACTTTGCTCGAACCTGGCCGCTCGCGTCCAGTTCCAGGAACAGCTTCCTCCACCATGGCAGGCTGTTGTCTGGCGAGTCGCTCGGCAGCACCAGCGTGCCTTCCTCGTCAGTGCGGCGCTCTCCAAACAGAAACCAGGTGACCCTGAGCATCCTCGCGCACTTCTGGAACCACCAAGTGTACATGAGATGGAGCCCATCGCTGGGCTTGGAGTACCGGAACCACAGCGGCAAAACGAAGTTGTAAAATACAAGATCGAGAGGGAACTCGAGGATGGGCTCGTTTGACGAATAGTGAATGGGTAAAATGTTGGGTGAGCAAAACGCCAGCCCCCAGACGACGCCGCCGAGGCAGACCATGACGAGGGCGCCGTACACAAACGCCGAGAAGAGAATCTTGCGGAGCTGAGTGGTCACGTTGCGCTCGAGCACATCGCGGACAGGGTGGAACTCCGGGTCGTCGGGGTCGCGGATAAAGTATAGGACACCCTTGCGCATGATCTTTCGACACATGGACACAAAGAGGGCGAAATGGAACATGTAACCCGTCCCGACGAACCAGTGAACAAAAATCGAAGTGAGGGGCGATTCGAGGGTAAATAACAGCCGAGATTTTATCGTTGTGTCCTCGAAGAGCGGTAGAAGAGCAAGGTCCAGGAGCATGCCGCAGTAGAGCGGGAAGACCAGCATTTCTATGCCGATGATCAGGATGACCTTCATTACGCCGCTGGCCTGGTTGAGCCCATCTATGATCGAGGCTTCCCACTCCTGGGCGGTCGGTCCTGTGAAAAACGGACTGCCGCGGCGCAGGTAAATGCTGGCCATCAGTGACATGGTTAGATACCCAATGGCAATGGCCCAAAACCTGTCTGTGCCGCTCCAGTAAGCCAGCTCCGGATTGAAAGTGGCAGCGGACGACTCTGGCAAGCTGAGATTGAGAACCCACGAGTTGGGATTCGTGGCCAGCCTCGGAAGCTCTCTGAGGCCTTCCACAGCAATAGCAGAAACGTTGGCGGCAAGTGAGGCGACCTCGGAGCCCTTCGTCGCATAGTTGCCGCCGAGCAGGAACGCGATGGCCTGGCCCAAAAGGGTGAACCCAAGACCGACGCGCTCCTTGAGGAGCAGCAATGCCTCGTGACTGATGGCGGAGAAGTTGCGTATCTCTGAGCCAGAAATGTACGTGAATTCGGCGACAAAGCTGCTGCCAACCCTGTTGATGGCGCTGACCATCATGGACCGTGAGCTTGCTGCGGTCGTTGCCATCAATTCAGAAACAGATGTGATCATCAAAGCCTGGCTCACCGCCCGAAGGGACTGAGTGGTGACCCACGAGCCGAATCCAAGCACAACCATGGCAAAGTCTTGCACAAACATGCAAATGCTAAAGAGAATGCGAGCTGGGCGCACGGGGTTGGCGATGGTCCAGACGGTGATGCGGCCAATGTTGTAAGGCACGACGATGCCGAGGAAGACGGTAATCGAGACGAGAAAGGCGCAAAAAATTGCATTCTGAAAGAGGCCAACAAGAGGGCCACGCATGCCGAGGAGCTCGAGGATCCCTTCGAGATCTTCAGCGTCTTCGATCGCTTCTGGGTCGAGGGCCGCAGCGAGAGCGTCATCCGCGGCTGCCGGATCTCTCTGTGCGTCTTCTCCCAACGCGCCGTCTTGGTCGTCTCCCGCCAAATCATCCTCGTCGTCAATGCCGAATGGCAACTCACCCGGGGCTAAAGGTGCTAGCTCGTCGGGATCAACCGCTTCCATGTCGCCCCACATAAAGTCTGCCACCCTCGCAGCGAGACCGACAGGCTGGCGACGTGGAGGTGGTGGAGGCGGCGCTTGGGGAAGGTGCTCTTGCGGCTGCAAATCTGGTTGCTCCTCGGGCAGCAAAGGAAACGGTTCCATGGCTGGGCCATCGACGATATCAGCAGCATGCGCCCGAGAATCAGGGGTAGCACTTGGCGTTCTGATAAGATTGTTAGACGCGGAGCTGCCAGCCATATTGCTCGACTCGGGTGTAGATTGCGCATCGTTGGCGTCCTCGGATTCGTTTTCTGGGTTCCACGAGAACATGGACGGCGCTGGGGGTTCCTGAGGCAAATCCGCAAAAGACCAGCTATTATTTGCAAGGGGGTTGATGGTATCGCTTATCTTGGGTCCATCAGTGTTGGCTCTCGGTCGCAGAGGACTTGTCATGACCTCGGGGGTTTCCTCTGCGTTGTTCCACTCGTCCACGGCATTTTCCTTTCCCTTCCCGTGGCGTCTGCTTTGCGAGCTAGAGGGCCAATCCCAATCTGGGGACTCGTCTGCCTCCGGCATCCAAGAATCAGCATCACGCCTCTCACTTCGCGCTTGGACGCTCGAAGACGACGCATTCCCAGCGACGCTTTCGGCGTCCCAGCGTTCACTCTCATCTGTCTGCTCGTTGGGCTTCAGGATGGATCGGGTCAACTGCATCCAGGTGTCGAGCCTCACTTCGAGATTGCGCGCCCGAGCTATCTCGAGGATCTTGGCGGGATCGCCGTTGGCCTCACGGTAAATCTTCATGTACTCCATGACGCCATTGTCGGGATTAATCGTCGCGCGGGTGTTGATTGGCGGGGCTTCGAATGTAGGGTGATCGAGCTGCCTGCTTGAGGATGCTTCAGCGTTGCCTGACGGAAACGGAAACGGCTGGAGATCGGATAGCGACTCGTTCTCGTCAAGTTCGCTCGGGAAGTCGGCGTCATCCTGGTGGCGGTTTCCACGGTCAAAGGCAACGCCCAAGTCCTCTCTGATATCTCGAACAGGCTCGTTGGCGCGATCGGGTATTGGGGGCTGCTCGGGAGGGTTCAGGGGTGCTACGGGTGGGACTTCGTTCTCGACAGCGGCGAATGCCGCGCGCATATTGATCTCGGGTTGCTGTTGGACAACATAGTCCCTGACCAGAATGATGAGAATGAAGCAGACAATGACAAGAATTGTGACGATCTGCCCCTCGAGGATGGCAATGACGATCCGGTTGACTGATCGATTCCGAGTCAAGTTGCGCAGGAAGCCTACACCGCTCAGCAGAGAGGTCTCATTTAGCGGGCTAGCTGTCGCCCTCTGCATTGCCAGTGTAGTGAGGTTGTTACTGAACGCAGGAGGCGCCGGCTTCTCGGCGAGGCTCGCAGGTCCAAACACGAGACGGAGAATGGTCGTGGTCAAGGTGTTGTCCCTAACAACGTCCCTAACCGCAGCAGCACCCTTTGCCAGTTGGGCCGGACCGAGAGGCAGATGTTTGGACGCCGTGGTGGTGCCGTCCGGGAAGAGAGGGCTGGCGGGGCATGTGGCAGAAAGCAAGACGGTGGACGACGAAGCGCCGTTCGCGTCAAAAGCCGACGTGCCATTCTGTCTCGCGAAGAACAGGTAGGACCCGAAGCCCTCGTCGCTGAGCCAGAACAGGAAAGCCCAAATGGCTCGCATCAAATACGGCAGCCAGCCCAACCAGACGCTGGCTACCAAGGTCGCTCTGAGCCATACCAGGGCGTTGGTGAAGAGATATTTCGTCATGTGGCTGGCGAAGACATGCCACGGAAGGGTTTTGGGCATGTCCGGATCGTAGAGCTTGGTGAACCGGAATGGCGTCTTGCACAGCTCGCAGTGTTTCTTTTGCGAGTGCGAGAGCCATTCCATCAGACAGTCCTGGTGGACATGCTTGATGCTCCCACTGCACCGGCAGGGGTAGAAGAGCGGTTCTTGGGGTGTTCCCTCCCCTCTACATATTCTGCATGTGTCGGGGTCTGCGTTCCTGTTCGCATCTGGGTCGTGCTTCGTTCGCGGGAAGGACGGCGAATCGCCTTGCCATGCAAAGGGATCCCGTGGCCTTGTATTCGGATATCGGGCGGGATCGTGCGTCGGGAATGCATCTCGGGCCTCGAAAGCGTCGTGGTATGGGTCTAGCGGCCGGTTGTCGTCCATGGTGGGTTGTCAGTCTGTCAGACAGAGCAGCAACTGGCTTCGATGCGCGCCATTCGCAGGGGGTTTGGTGTGGATGAGAGAGATGATTTCAGATTCTCATCGGGAGACGTGGCGCTGTTGATGGAGGGGCAACTGGGCGGCGACAGGGCGGTTTGTCGGTGTTATTGGGGGCGCCTCTCAGGGGGGGTTACGGCGGATTCGGCGGATTCGGCGGACTCGGGGAGACTGGGTGCTGGCTACCTTATCTTGGCGTTGCGGTGCCGATTTTAATGTCGGTTTCTGATGTTGGACCGTCCGAGATTCTGATGGGGCGCAAAGTCTAGCCAGAAGACCAACCCGAGACACGCTGACTGGTGTTGCTGTGGCGTTTGGCGTCGCCTCTTTGCAGACAAAAAGATGTGCCGCCAGCTGCCAATCACTTTGCTGCAGATAAGATCGGAGTGGGACCCCTGCACGTGCCCAATGACCTCACAGAGAGACCCTTTGACAGTGGGGGTGGGGTGTTTTCAGGGCAGAGGAAGCCTTGAAAGAGCATTTCTGTTTTCCCACATCTCTCTTGAACGAGATTAAGCCGATTTTGCAAATACAAATTCTGATTACTGGCTGTTTTTATCTCTGTGGATGTTTTACATGTTTCCCTGAGAATGTTTTGCGGTTCCCAACGCCGCCCCCGGACTGCTTGGCGGAACACATGAAACATTGCCTTAATAGCCCGTCCTGATCGATTCAAACTGTCGTGACGGTTCGGAGAGCATATGCAAAAGCAGAGAGAAAGGAAAAGAATTATCTAAAACACCTTCCATCCTTTGGGCATCCGTCGGCAGCGGTGCAAATCTATTGGACGGCGGGACCGTGTTGCACCCGCGTCGATGACGTTCTTGGAGGGGCCATGGCCCTAAAACAAGCTGCCCGAGCAGGAAGGTGGCCGCCGTGACGTTTGTCCCAAGTTCTTTCATTCCTGGGCACACTCATTAATCTGAAGCAATCTTATTATGGTAGCAATCTGAAGTCTACCCGAATAATAATTCATCTTTTTTTATCTCGTCCTTCGATCAGAGCCATTGCACGCATCGTCAGTTTCAGAAGTTTTCTGATTTTGCGACATCCTTGGCGTGGCCCCAAGTGCCCCCCCTGCCACTTGCAAACCGTGCGACCCGAGCTTCTGTTTTTCTTTCGGCACCCTGACCCGGTCAGCATCATCATCGCCGGTCCCAACCACGTTGCCCTTTTCTTCTCCTGCGCGCGCCGTGTCTCCATGTTGAACGGCCCTTCCAATTCGACTGCCTAAGGGATTGGCGAATCTTTTCCGCAGGTACCGTGTCCGCTTCTCAGCCTGGCGCTGAACAACAACAATCTGATGGCCATGGACAACAACGCCAATGGGGCCAAGGCACCCCGGCCGGCCAGCAAGGGAATCACCAGCAATGGGAAATCCGCCAACGCAATCACCAGCGTGAATGGTGTGAAGGGCCTAAATGGCCTGAATGGCGCCGTCAAGCCGAAAACCCTCAACGGCCACTCTACCCAACTTAACGGAGCGAATGGGGCCGTTCAGAGCAAAGCAAGGAGGGCCCCCGCTCCTCGCCGAGCTGGCTTCCTCTACCGAATCTTCAGTCTGGTTGCCAGGTAAGCCCCAACGATCAACGCCGCGCAGAACAAGGTCGACTAACGCAAACTGTGCGCAGGTTGTTGACGTGGTACTCCATCATCACCATCCTCTTTCGATGCCCTGCTAATCTCGATGCTTGCGACGAATCGTCCCCTTCGATCTGCGAGAAGTACTTTCAGCTCAAGCAGACCGTCAAGCCGCACCTCGACCCGTACTACAATGCCTACGCAGCGCCTTATGTAGAGCTGGTACGCCCTCACTACGAGACTGCCGCCCGCGCCGTTTCACCTGCCTGGGAGTATACGAAGCAATACAGCACTCCCCGCGTGCAGCTGGCTCAAACCTACGGGAAGCAACAATGGGAAAAGAACATCCAGCCGCAATTGACACGGTACCAGAGTCTCGCGAAGGCCAAGTACGACGAGTCGCTCGCTCCGCACCTGGCGCAGATGTCAACTGCAGTTGGGCCCTATTACGACATCGCCCGTACCAACACTCTCCAGACCTACCACGAGCTTGTGCTCCCGTCGTACCATTTCGTGCAACCCTACGTGATGCAAGGATACGAGACAACATCGGCCTTTACCCGAGAAACAGTCATGCCCTCGTTGGCTTGGGCTTGGGACAAGACCTACATCTTCCTTGATGGAACCATCTTGCCGCAAATCCGCATCATCTACGCCGAAAATGTCGAGCCTCAGTTGGCCAAGATTGGCAAGCGTTTGGGTCGCTACAGCAGCGGCAAGAAGTCAGTTCCCAAGTCTGTCAGCGAAGGGGCACCGAGCGCTTCGGCAAAGACAACATCCTCCTTCGCTCGGCCCGCTCCCTCGGTTACCGCCTCCTCATCCGCCGCGTCCAGTGCGGCCGCACCATCCTCGACTGTGAAGGCCAAGTCTGCCAAGACTTCGGCGCAGCAGAAAGTCAGAGAGTCAGCCAGGTCCAAATCAATCGTTGACCCGGTCTCGCCTCCGGAAATGGATGAGCACGAGAACGGAGACCCTGTTCGTCGCGCCGCACAAGAGACGGTTGCCGCTGATCTCAAGGACTGGCAGGAGAGGTACGCCAAGGCGGCTGACGAGGGCGCCGCCGAAATTGACCAGCGCGTCGAGGAGATCGCCAAGAGGATGATTCGCCGCAATGCCCGAGTCACCGGCAAGGCTCTGCTCGAGGAGCTTTCCGACACTTCGGTCTCGCAGCTTGTCAACCTCCGTCGCGATATCATCCAAATCGTCAGCACAAGCAACAAGGAGAGCGCAACCAGTGATCAAGAGCAGGAAAAGATTCTCGACGCCGTCCGACGCGCCGGCCTGGCCGTCAAGGACAAGGCGCAGGAGATCCGCAAGTGGCGTGAGAGCTACGAGTTTGAGATGCAAGGGCTCATCACCAAAGCCGCAGAGACTCACTTCGGCATCCTCGAGAACATTCGGGACTTGGCGCTTCAAAAGATTGGTATGAAGTGGGCTTGGATGGATGGTGTCACGTACAAGGACTGGGCCAAGTACCACCTCCTCAAGAGCCGCTTTGACGAGTGGAAGAGGGACCTCGAGAATCTCATCGTCACCCACCCCAGTCTGGAGGCCGCCCAGCTCGAGGCCTCGAGCATTGAAGAATCAGCAATGAAGCTTGCCGCGACGACGGCAAAGGAGCTCGCCCGTCTCAAGCAGGTGGCCAACTGGAAGCTCGTGGCCGGGGACGACAGCGACGAATTCGACAGCAGCCTCATGCAGCAAGCGGCCGAGGGCGTCGAGAGTGCTAGGCTCGCAGCAGCTAACGTCATCAACAACGTTGCCGAGTCAGCCGAGAGCGCTCAGGAGGCGGTCGTGAACAAGATCAACGAAGGGGCAAGCGCGGCTTCTGAGGCAGTGGCAAAGGCGACCGAAGGGGCTGGAAAGGTATATGAAAGCGTGCAAACTGCAGCCGAAAGCGTCCTCGACCAAAAGGACACCCCTACCGCTGCATCTGCTGACGCCGAGGCACTGAGCACGGCTTCCGAGGAGATTGCCAGCGTTGTGGAGCCCACCTCGGACGCAAATCCCGAAGATGACGTCTCGAAGCCAAATGAGTCTCCCGAATCCGTTGAGCCCGAGTTCGCATCCGCTGTCATTGTAGACGCCCCTGTGGTCGTCGGAAACGCCACGGAGGTGGAGGAAGATGTAAAGGCCGATCCCGCTCCTGTTGACCTGCCCCAGGAGGACGAAGAGGACGATGTCAAGGCTGTCGAGGCGCGCCCACCTGCCGATCCCGCTTCGACCCTCAAGCCAGTTCTGTTTGGTGCAGCCGCGCAGTCGGTCCCCAGCCGCGTGCCTATACTTGACGACGAGGATGAGGACGACGATTCCGTTGTTGAGGTGGTCCAGCAAGAACTGAGGTCTGCGTATTCGGCCGCCATGTCTCGCGCTGATGCCCAATACTCCAAGGCGCTCTCTGCGGTCTCTGCCCAAATCCGTGGCACACCTCAGCCGGCCCACGAAAAGGTCTTTGCATCCGTTACCGCGGCTTACACCAAGGCCATGGCATCCGCAAGTGCGCGTATGGAAAGCGCACTCAAGGCAGTTTCAGCAAACGTCAAGGCCACGCCCACCAAGAGAGCCCTTCCAATTCCAACCGCAGATTGGGCGGCGGTCGAGTCTATCGCCGCCGAGCGCCTTGCTCAGGGCCGTGCGTGGGCCGAGGAGCAGTATGAGAGCGCCAAGATTGCAATCGGTCTGGCTACTCCCGCGCCGTCAACGCCTGCCGAGCATGTTAATCGGCTTCTCGACAATGCAAAGTACAATTACTACGCTGGGCTGGGAGTCGCCCAAGCCAGGTACACCGAGTTCCTCGATGCTGCCAGCTCGGCCTTCAGCTCCATGACGGCCACTCCCACGCCCACGGATTTGGCTGGAACTGCGTCTTCTATTGCCTCCGTCGCGCGCGAGTCTGCTGCCTCGGTGGCGGCGGCTGCCGGCGACGGAGCCGCCTCGGCAGGTTCCGTCGCCTCCTCAGCTGCTGCTGTCGCAGGTGAGAACGCTTCGTCCGTCGCTGCTGCTGGGTACGAGAAGGCCTCCGCTGTGGCTGATCAAGCCTCCTCTGCTGCCGCTGCCGCTGGCGAGAATGTTTCTTCGGTTGCTGCTGCTGGATACGAAAAGGCGTCCGCCGTCGCCGATCAGGCCTCGTCCGCATTTGACCAGGCGTCGGCGGCAGCATACGATCAAGCATCCGCCGCGGCCGATTACGTACTTGAGGGGTGGGACGTCATGGTTACCAAACTCAGCCTCCAGGTGTATGGAGCGCCAACGCCCACCCCCTGGTATGAAGCTGCCTACTCTAATATTGCTTCGGTTACCTCGCTCGCTGGTGATGCGGCTGCAACAGTTACTAGCGCTGCAGCCGTTGCTTCTGATGGGGCTGCGGATCAGTATGCCGCTGTCAGCAGTATCGTATCGGAGTTGCTGGTCGGAAAGGAGCCAACTTTCTCTGAGAGCGTAGTAAGCAAGCTCAAGCAGGCATATGCTACTGGCAGTGTAGCGGTCGGTGGAGCTGGAGACAAAGTAAAGAGTGTCGGGGAGAAGGTGAAGAGTGCTGTTGGAGAAGGAGCAGAGGCGGTTAAGGAAAAGGTTGTGGGACATGATGAGTTGTAAGGAGGTGCCAGTCACAGAGGAAAGAGCCAAGGTGAACGGTAATACGAGGTAATGATAATTTCCATGAAGCCGTATGTTTGTTTAGTTTTTAAAAGGACGGAAGGATCACAAAATGTTTATTTGCTCTATGAGTTTCCTTTGGTTGGAGGAGGAGAGCGGCCGGGGTGCTGATGGGTTATGAGATTTTCGTTGCGCTTGCAGTGGAAGTCTATCGCTTTTGCCTTTTGTACTTGTTACGATTTGATCTAAGCTATCACTTATATACCCTTTTTGCTTTTTTCTAAAACTTTGGGTTTTCACAAGTCTGATGGGTGATTTTATTGTTGATTTAAATGGCACTTGGTGAGGTTTGGTTCTCCTCAGGGGTAATATCAAGGGGGGGGGGGGTTGTTTACTCCACCGTTTCAGGGTCAACATCTGAGAATCATGTCTCAAAACAGATTACCTGCATTGGCCTGCAGTGTGTGGCAAATGATTTTCCCCAGCTTTAATTACCTCCTATCTACTGTCTGATAACAAATTAATGAAAGTTTTTCTGCGCGTTTGCCGAACGGAAAACCCCGGTTCGAGGATGATTGGGTTTATGAATTTTAGGGTTTTTAGCCTCTTTAACACCTGTTGTATGATGATTTGTGGTGTGTCTTTTAAAGCGCAAGCTATAATCGCGTGGTTTTGTTGTCTGGCTCTGCACCCTACTGCAGTGTGCCAAATCGTATGATTGGGGTCTCATGACTGGTTGTGGGGGAGGGGCGGCGAGGGGGGTGGGGAGGCGGTTCTTGGCTTTGAACCGTTTCATAGGCCACTTTTTTTTTTTCTTTGGTTTGCGATTTTTTGCCCCTTACCATCCCGCTAAAGCATGCCAGCGAGGTTCAACGGTGGAGTAGCGCGGGGAGGGAGGGAGGGAAGGGGGGCGGGCGGGGTGTTACCGTCCTTAGTGGTGCCACTTTCCCCAAGCGCTGAATGCGACTTTGAGGGGGATCGGAGGTTGCCATTGGGCTTTTTTGGAGGGGGAAGGGGGAAAAATATATATATATATTTAAATAAACTTTAATGATCTTTCACCATAAATCCACTTTTGATGCCCATTTTCAGAACCAAGCATCTGTCAAAGTTCATCAGGCTCAAGTTACGTTTATTATACCCTACCAGAATACCTACCTACCTCTATTGAGCGACACAAAAGTACCGTGCCTTATTATCCAAAAAGTTCTCGCACTTTTTTGCACGCAATTTTTGTTTCCCTACCAAATCTTCAAAACAACCAAGAATCTCTCTTTTATTTGGAAGAGAAATATCAACATCAAATCACATCTACTTTGTGATTTCACAAACTTTTCGGCATATGTATGCAACTCCAATTTCCTTTCCTTCCCTCCCACTTTCAATCAACCAGCGACTAACAAACCTTTTTTTTTCTTCCCTCTCAACAGCGAAATAAATATTATCATCCAAAAAAAAAAAAAAAATGGAAGACGAACGATACTACCAAATGATGGTGGATGACCTCGAACGATTGGAGCGGGTGCATCATCACGTCTCTCACCCCCCCGCTGCTTCTCACGCACAACCTCTGTCAGAACATGAGCTTCTCGACGGTATGCATCAACAACAACAATCGATACAAACCCCATTCATCTCGGGGTTGAGAGTGGCCATCAAAGGGGCTGTCAGAGCTGGTGTGGAAAGGCTGAGCGGCAGGAAAGCGAGGGAGGAGTACTGGGGTAAGAGGAGGGGCAGTTGGGGTAGTGATAGGTCCTAGGGGGTGGAAGAAAAGTAATTGCGGGTTGAGAATAAAATGGCGTTCTGGAGTGTTTTCAAAAATGGAACAATTTGGGAAAAGGCTGAGGGGGGACGGTGGGGGAGCGTTCTTGTTTTTATCGTTTTGGTTTGATACCCCCAGGAGGAAAATATGATAATTTATGCACATTCCTACCTTATTTATACACCGGCAACAACAACGACGGCGGATATAAAGGTGTTTTTCTTGTGAAGTCTGTTGAGCGGAAATTGTTCAATTGTTGCGGTTGATATCGAGTAACTGAACCTTCATCTTTGTGTGCTTTGATCTGACTATGCTACCGCTGATATGGGTTATAACCCCCCATGGACCAGTTGGTCCCAGAACATCCAATCCAGATCAGCAACATTCGCATCAAAACTGATAGCCTCAGCTGTCCAGTCGATTCCCAAATCGTCAAAACTCTGCGTCTCAAACTGCTCTAAAGGGTTCCCCTCCGTAGAAGTAAGCGGAGTCGACAGCGTCGACGCCCCTGTCTCGAGTCCGGCTTGCCTCTTCTCAGCTCTCGCTCTCAGCGCGGTAATGAAAGACGGCTCAGGGACGGCTACCCCGACCGCCGGTGGTCGAACATCCCACGCCCTGAGTGTAAGTCGTCCAAACGTCACATGGAGAGCCCGTTTGGACTCGATCAACTCGGCGTGATGGTCGTGGTAGATCTTCTCCAGCTTCTTCCACGCGTCATCCGTCTCGGCGGGCGCGAGCAGGTGATTGCCCAACCGCCCGCTCCTCCAAAGCGTGCTCAGAACCACAATCAAGGAATCCCAGGTGCCCCACAGATAGAAGGGCTGAATGTGCCACCGGTATCCTTTGAGAAAGTCGCCCTGTCTGTGGGAGGCGATATCGGTCCCGAGAATTTTCATCGCGAGCTGAAACAGCTCCCTCCTCTCTGCATCCGTGGCCGTGTTGTTCTTCACTTTGGGCAGCCTGACTCGCAGCTCCATGACCGTCAGACCGGCCCGAGCCATGCTGACCGTGATGAAGTGAAGGGGGTTGACCACGTCGCAGTGTCTAATGAAGGCCTCTTCGATCTCCTTTTTTGCTTGGCTGACTAGAAGGCGGCCGGCTTCCTCGCTCTCCACCTGGGAAGCTTTGGCAATGAGCTTCGCGGAACAGATGCGCGAGAGGAAGTAGATCATGCTAGTTGGGCCGTCTTGCTCTGTGGGGGTCTCAGTCATGCCAGGCCAGATCTGGTCGTCGTTGACGTTGAGCGGCTGCAGTGTGTCCCAGCCCTCTGGGATGGCAGAGATGCCGGTGATGCCGGACATGTGGCTGGCGAAGCCGTCGAGGGGCAGCAGCTGGCAGAAGATGCGACGTCGCATCTGCACCTCGAACGGCGGCAGGCCCAGCTTCTCGCCGTCTCGGTGAAGTCCAATGCGCTGTCCAATGCGCACGGCCACTCCGGTCAGGATCCAGAAGGTATGCGCATCGTACGAGTAAATGCTTGCTCCCAAGAAGAGCAGGAGAGCCTGGAGGACCGTCATGTCTGTTGTCTTTAGAAATGCTGCGTTGACGAGAGATTGCTGCGCCGCAAACTGATATTTCCGAATCAAAAGACCGCGGGGTTGTTGGGGTCCAAACCTCTCGACGCACTCTTCCTCGCTGATGGAGAAGACCGCAAAGTGGTAGATGGCAAACAGCAGAGCCTCGTGCGTCCTCGACGAAGCTGCGGGATTCGCGGCTAGGGTTTCGACGATCCGAGACGCTGACGGAACGTGAAGGATCCTTGTGATGGGCTCGACGTTTTCGCAGTAAATCTTCCATAATATCATGGCGTCGTCTTGAGACGGATGATAAAGCAGCAAATTCTGATTAGAGCTCGCCATGTTCAGGAGTGCGCCCGGGAAGGGATCCGGCGGCGGCGGCGATCCGGCGTGCTCGGCTGCGTCTTCTCCGTCATATTCTTCCTCGTCGTCAGATGAGAGCTGCAAGTCCCCCTCGAACTGATCTCGCAGCTTCCGCCAAAGAACGCTGTCGGTGTATCTCGGCTGTCCGCCCTTGCCGACGAAAAGTCTGCCCTCTGACAATAGGTCGGCGGGCATCTGCCAATGCCGGGACACCGGCTCGGTGATCAAGATGGCGCCGCGTGCATCTTCTTTCAAAGGCACTTGGGGGCCCGCAGATATCATCGGCGTCGGCCCACCACTGCTATGCGCTGGTGGCTCGGGTTTTGGCGGCAACAGGTCGTGCTGTCTCAGAATGCTTTCATATTGATCCAGCTTCTCCAAAATGCTCATCTCGATATTCAGCTTTCGTTTCCGCCGTGCTCTCGGCTGCGAGCTTGGATACGCGCAATCAAAGCCCGTCTTCCGGCAGCTGGAGCACGTCGGTGAGATTTTGTCACACTTGACCTTGCGTTTTGCACACGTCTGGCACGAATGCGGCATAAACTGGGGAGGCCTTGGTGGCGGAGGACCTCCAGGCGGCGCCTGGGCGATGGGAACCGGCGGCATTGCGAGATGGCTGTCTGCGGTCTTGGTTAGGCATGTGTCTGTAAGAGAGACGAGGGTTGCATTGCGCAAGTCATGGGCCCACAGCACATCTGATCCTGGACGCCCCTTGCTTTGCTGTGATCAAGTCACGTGTTCTAGGCACACTGAAGCTGTCGACCAGAATGGTTTGCGAGTCAAGTCCAGATCATAATAAACGCATGAGATACACGTGACATGAAATAGCTAGCCTATAATGAGCGGCTGTCAATAGTCTGGGACTTGAAAAAAAAAAAAAAAAAGAAAGAAAGAAAACAAAAGAAAAGAAAAGAAAAGAAAAGAAGGAAAGAAAGAAAGAACCAGAAAAAATGCAGGGAGAGTGGCTTGAGGATGAGCGGACGGGAACACAGAGTTGCTCGGTATCAAATGCTGTGCCACATTCATGCGATTTGGCCTGCAGTGGTCGGGGATAATCAGTTTAGTTAGGGTGTCGGACACAAAGGTCCTTGGTCTCTGTAAGGGGTTAAATCCGGCTGTCGAGACTCAAAAAATGTTCGGTCATCCCTCGCAAACAAGGCAATCCAAATAAAACATCGTGATTGGTTCGTTATACGCAGATTGTCGGTCCCAAAGCTTCGGACAAGCCTTTTCTGGGTGTGCTACGACATCCAGGACCGAACATGGACAGGTATCTGGTTTTCCGTCGTGGAAGATTTAGACCTTGGCTAGTTCAACGTCTGGTTTTGTCTTCGCAACCGTCTATCTCAAAATATACAAATGCTCCGGTGGAGTATCTAACATGATTCATTTACAGACCACAGAGGAAGAGCATACCTTGTATACCATCTAGCCATACACTAATGATTACAGGTATAATGCAAGCATTATCGTCTCAGGGTGGGCCCAGATAAACAAGAAATCTTCCCCGAAAATAAATAACCTCGCTAGTATTTTTTCCCCTCTTCCTTCCTATTATAAAACTATTTACAAAATTCAAAGAAAAAAAAAATTTAAAAAAAAAAAAACCTACACAACCCGCCCTGGTGCTAGGTCCGCAATCCACGCAAGCAGCGCCACCTGGGAGGAGATCGGGGCCGGGGAGGGCGGCGGCGAGGGTGCGAGTGCGTCGGGGCCCGGGAGAGAGTGAGAGGACGATGCGCCGAGGGCGGCGGGCCCGGAAATGAGTGAGAGAACGACGCGCTGGGATCGGCGGGGCCCGGGAGAGAGCACTTATACGCTACTGTTGGGTAGGCGTAAGGAGAAAAAGAAAAGAAGAGAGGAATTGATTAACCTGTAGGAAATATATCTTATTACCATAGATATTCTAGTTCTTGATAATAATAACAGGAGCTACCAGCGTTGCCACACTCAAACATATCATGAGCAAGCGCCCTGCAGCATTATGTACCTACCTGGTTGCTCCCGTCTTGATAAAATGGCACGAGGAGCCATCAAAATACACGAGTCCCTTCCCTTTTCTCATTTTTCTCTTCGCCTGTCCACCTACCAAACAGGGCTCCCTCTGAGCTCTTATTCAAGGGGGAGGAGCAATGCATTGGGCGGTGATCGTCCAAGAAAGTTACTAGACCACACTGGCAGCATTCCACCAGCCTCCTTCCACACTTTGAGGCTCAACCAATTGCCAAGGTTTGACGAGAGAAAGAAGGTACGCGCAATCCAAGAAACACTTGGAAATATTTATGGGCCTCGGTTGTTCGCCATGCACGGAACAGAACCATGGAAGCTATGTCCGACGCCAAGGATGGAAACGCTCTTTGAATTTTTTTATCTTTTTTTTCCCTTCTCCGGACGAAGCCTTTACTTGATGCCAGTGAATTACGACATTCAGAACCCCAGAATTTAGGTCTGGGCTAGTTCTACATCTTTATAAAAGCCAAAGAAAAAGGTCATAATTTATTTTCATAGGTGCCCGCTAATTACTAACCTGGGACTAATCTTACATTGATTCGCTCGTGGTGACCCTTGGCCCCAGCATCAATTGACGTCTTGTTTTTTTTGTTCACCTTTGTTGTGTTAGCCCCTCCATTTCTTCAGTTGGTTTTTAGCTTGCCACTCCAAATATACTGCTTGATATTGACCCTCCAGCCTTCTTATCGAAAGCTCAAGCGGAGGAGGAGGTGGTGGTAAAAGAGCAAGACGTCTTGTTCCCCCGTCCTCGGAGATTGGACTTGTTGTTGAACCGCCCGGATTCCTTTGAAGATAGCCCCGACACTCCAGTTCTGCGTACGCTCTCCCCGCTGCCAGTGCTCGCTGCCAGTTTTTGTAATGCAGATGCAGAGACCTGAGTCGCATCATCCACCCACGCATGCGCAGAGGTAACCACCCGGGGAGATCTTCCTGCCTATTGAAAAGGGGCGGCCACGGCGCCAAGCGTAACACCAACGCCGCATCATCTTGCAGAAAGGTTTTGCGTCTCTCGATGGGTCCGTCGTAGTCGTCGGAGCTGCTGTCGAGCCAGCGTCCAAATCGAGAGTCGGCTGGAGGAGTCACAAGCTTCCAGTAGGAATTGAATGTCGAGATGCTCCAAGCGATTGAGAGATAGCCCACGTCGACAAATAGGTCGTCGTCGCGGTCCTTCTTCAGGATGCTGCGCAAAAAGTGGCGGCCTTTGCACCGAGGAATTTCCTGGGGCTGCAGTTTGGGTATTCGGCCCCATCCAAGGAATATGTTGAAACTGTTACTTTCCGGATCACTGGCCCAGAGATACTTGCACCGCAACCACAGCAGAAGCATTATGGGGACGGCTTTGAATGGTATGCGGGGTACCAGAGGAAGACCGATACATCCCAAGAGGTAGGCCGGTATGAAGAGGACGAACATGGGGAAAGCGACAGCATCAATGAGGAGAAAATCGGCAATGCAGCCGCCGCATGACGTCCAAGGACCGGGTTCGGTTTTTTTCTCCCTCCGGGTAGGGTTGATTGACTCTGGGTGCCTGCGGTGTTGGAACAATACCAGGTCGTCAGGCAGAAAAAGATGCTGGAGGTTGGCGGGCATGTGCTCTTTCCTGATGGCCAGAATCCTGTCTCGACGCTCATCGCGTCGCCGGTATAGGAACTGATGATGGACATCATCTTGGTCCAGATTCTGAGCAGAGTAAGGCATGTTGCGAGTTGGAGGCATCGTAGCTGAGAATGGGAAGGAGTTGGAGAGTGAGAAAGAGGAAAGAGAGATCGGAGCAGAGGAGGAATTATTTATAGTTGCCAAAGGAAGGTATCTCCGCTTCAGAGAAGACGAGTGGCGGTGATACTGCAAAACTAAAATTGGGTGAGTCAGATTGATGGCGTCACCAGGGTTGACTTTGATTTTTAAGTTCACCTTTCCTTTACTCAAACCTTGGAGTTGTCGATTGTCGGGTTGCTACCAAGCCTTCCCTCGCCAGGTTCTTACCAATTCATGCATTGTCACCCACGGCCGAAGCGGCAACCTCGCACCTGTTCAACGCCCAAAGCCCTTTGGCGTCGGACATAGCTCCTCCAGGTCCCAGTTTTGTGCATGGCAACCAACCGTTGCCCATGATTATTTCCAAATGTTCTCGGGTGTGCGACCGTCAAAGTGGGCCGCCGAAGAGAAAATTGAAAAAGTTAGGGGAAGGCACTCGTGGATTTTGGATGGCCTCTCGTGCCATTTTATCAAAGACGGGGGCAACAAGTAGGTGCACTGGCACAGTCATGGTAATAAGATGTATCTTCTGCCGGTTGGCCAATTCCTCTCCTCTTCTCTTCTTTTCCTCACGCCCACCAACAGACAACGTGTAAGTGCTCCCAGTCACTGTTCTTCTCAATATTCTTCAAGCGCCATCTCCCGACCAGCTGTACCAGAATGCAGGATCAAGTGGCCCTTTGCATCGATCATCATGTTTCTTTTCGGCCGTCGACAAAAACCTTGCTCGTTCCTGTTTCTCAGCCCAGCCAAGCAACATCTTGATTCGATGATGATCGAAGATGATGCAGCATTATTACATGTCCGGCGTCGGTCCCAAGCCCATTTCTTTCTGCTGATACTCTAGAGAGTGTTTGGTTTACTGACTTGTGGTGTCAATTCAGAATTAGCAAACATGACTGTAAGTCCTTTCTCCGGATTCCAATTTCCCAAGGTCTCCAATAATATAGCCTTTGCCGTCAACTTTTCAACAGCCAAAAATCTTCTGCTGAACATTTGAAGGACTTATCATGGGATAGCAAGTTTGAGATTGGAGTCATGATGCTGACACCTTTTTTCTGGCAGAATAAAAATTACAAACCTGCCAGCCCCCGCCGCGACCCACCGCGCCCGGCGCGGTCCCCAGCCCGGCCCGGCCCGTGCGTCGCCGCCACCTGCCTCGGTCCCGCCCCGGCCCTGTCTCCCGACCCCCCGCAGATGGTGCTGCTTGCATGGCTGGCCGATTTAGCACCAGGGCGGGCTGTATAGTTTTTTTTTTTTTTTTTTTTTTTTTTTTTTTGGTGTTTATTTTTTCTTTGTATTTTTCAATAGTTTTATAATAGGAGGGGAAAAACACTAGCGAGGTTATTTATTTTCAGGGGCGGCTGTCTGGTTTATATGGGCACCCCCCTGAGACGATAATGCTTGCATTATACCTGTATTATCTGATCTGTTGGTTTTTGGGATCTTTGCATCTTTGGATCGTTGAATCGTTGGATCGTTGGATCGTTGGACCTGGCATGGAGAGAGAGGGTTGGCTTTGACTTGGTTCGGTTGGGAGAGCATCATACCAATGGACATACACGCACATACACGTCATTGAACCATCTCACAATCCCCCCCGGGGGGGGGGGGGCGATCGGCGACTCACTACGATTATATCGACAACAACGATGTTCGATCAAGGTTACAATATCAGGTTGCAATTCCGAAGGTATGTTTTTGAATCCACGTTCCGTTTCTACGTTGATTGACTGACTGATAATAGCATACAGTTCTTATTCTTCCAAGCTGTATATACAGAGGTAATTTTAACTGCTTGCCAACGGTCAGTACTAGCACGCACTCAGGTCCTTGCCCGTTTTTTGCATTTCACCCCCATTCAACCCATTTAGTCTGCGTCCGAGGCCATTATATCAGCACTTCCTCTGTCGCTCCCGCTCACCGCTCACTTGCTCGTTCAACGGACATGATTTTCATCACCTCAACCAGTATCACGAAGTCTTCTTGCCCGCCCGCCACTCGTCATCTGCTCCTTCAGCCTATCGTCACCAAGGCTCCCGCTCTCATCAAGTATCCGTCTGACAACGAGTCTCGCTCTTTCACCGACGCTCCCTCCCTCATCAAGGCGCTCTCTCACACCAAGTGTCTATTTGACCACGAGTCTCCCGACAACGAGGCTTCCTTTCTCACAAGCCTCCTCGCACAACGAGTGTCCCTCTTTTATGGATGTCCTTTCGGCTAGTCCAGTCACGCTGCACACTTACCTCCGTTACGCAAGTCACATAAATCGGGCAGTCACTTTATGGAGTTTCTTTATGCCACATAGATGTGAGGTGGCCAACGCCTGGTAGGATTGGGTACTTAGTCGGAGGTCCAGAACAAAAGTTGATGAGTCTTTCTGCATGGCCTGAATTAAAAATAAAAAATGTTCATTTTTTTTCCCCCTTGCACAGCGTAAAAAATGAATTCAACCTTTGCTCTTTTGGCTTGTATATTGAATTCCCCGTCGGCGTTGGGCCAAGGCGCGGCTCCGCCAGATCTATGTCTGTGAGGGTGCACCGGCGCCATAATATTGAGTCCAAGTGGGGTTGCTCTCAGGGGCGGACATTTGATGACAAGGGGAGGGCCAGATAGGGCTGACGGTCAGCAGGGAAGAAGGCATACACCAAGACAATCTTACGTGGGCTTGGCAGTACCAATTACCGATCCATGAGACTTCTGGGCCGTTCGAGATCTGGCGTCCCAAAGAATCCGCGGACCGTTATGCCGGGGAGCTGTCTGTCCAATCAGGGGTTCACAACAATCTCTCGGCCGCCAGACAGACCGTTTCAAGGGGCATTTTCCGGCAGCTTTCTGGAGTGACAACCAGGCTAAGCCTCACCGCACTCGTCTGCATAAACAATTACCGATTTTGATACTGCGTTTGCGAAACCTCGGAACCGAAAGAGGGCATGCTCGGTAGGATTTAGTTGAATACCAGGTCAAGGTCGGCTTGGTGACATCGGTCTGGGGGTCAGACGGCCACCATGGGTCTGCCTAATGCAACCTGTAGGGTCAATGATTGCTTCATCCGCGATGTCGAGTTGTTATAAATACCTGCCAGCGGGCCCTTCAACCATGTGCTTTGTGTTGGCCATGGCTGTTTGCCCTCGCAGTACCATCCTACTATTACTACACTCATTTTAGTACTGGCGCGGCAGCGTCTAAATAATCATAATTATGAAGTTTTTCAACATTCTGGCGGTGGGCATTGCCGCCGTCAGCGCCCACACCATCCCGCTCGACGCCAGAGCCACCGGCGGCAAGGCCATCAAGATCTGCACCCAGAGGCAGCTCCCGAGCGAGCTCCAGGCCCTCGCTGACAAGCTCGCCATCAAGGAGAATCCAGCCAACGGTCATGCTCTTCCGCCCGGATCGATGGGGGCCGCGCTCGCCCTCCCTACAGGGAAAATGTGGGCCACCGGCCGCACCCTCCGCGTCAAGATCCTCAACGGCACTCCCAAGGTCAAGGCCAAGATCCAGGAGTATGCCAGCCAGTGGACTCAATGGGCCAACATCAAGCTGCAGTGGGTCACCTCTGGCGATGCCGAGATCCGCGTCAATGTCGACAGCAGCGGCGGCTCCTGGTCATACGTCGGCACCGAGAACCTTGGCATCCCCCAGTCGAACCAGACCATGAATTTCGGATGGTTCACCGACAGCACCGACGAGCAAGAGTTCTCCCGAGTCATCATTCACGAGTTCGGCCACGCCCTCGGCTGCAACCACGAGCATCAGTCGCCCGCGGCTTCGGGGATCCCCTGGAACAAGCCGGCCGTGTATGAGTATTACCGTATCACCAACAAGTGGACCAAGGAGCAAGTCGACAGCAACATCTTCGCCCTGACCTCTGAATCAACCACCCAGTTCACCGCCTTTGACGAGTCATCCATCATGCTGTACTCGATCCCCGCCGAGCTGACGACCAATGGCTACAGCGTCGGCTGGAACTCGGTCTTGTCGGTGACGGACAAGACTTTTATCGGCCAGGTGTATCCTTTCGAGGCCGCCCCCAACGTCAACTCGTTCAACACGATGGAGATCCGCCCCGCCGACCAGCCTCGCAAGCTGCACACCAAGCGCTTCAGCTGGACCACCAGCTACAGCCAGCCCCCCAGCATCGCTCTCGGCCTCAACTGGCTCGACATCGGCCGCTCCACCAACCCGCGCATCAAGACGTACCAGCAGGACACCACCACCACCAAGACCGACATCCACATTGACACGTGGGGCGACACGACCCTCTACTCGGCCGGTGTGAGCTGGTTCCGCCACGCCGCCAACGACGCCGACATCCAGTCGGGCTCGTGGAGCACCACCGAGGACCACCCCTTCGAGTTTCCCCAGACCAAAACCCAGAAGCAGATCGTCTTCCCGCGCGCCTATTCCGCCCCTCCCAAGGTCATCGTCTGGCTCACCCAGATCGACGTCAGGAACAATGCCAACTTCCGCGTTCGCGCCCTGATCAGCGACGTGACCGCCACGGGATTCAAGCTCAACCTCGACACCTGGGCCGATTCCACTCTTTACCAAGCCTCGGCCTCGTGGGTCGCTCACTCCGCAGGCAAGGCCGGCATCACCAGCGGCTCGTTCAGCACGGACGATGTGCGCCCCTGGGACAAGCCTAGTCTCGTCACGAGCGGGACGACCGCCTTCCCTGCCGGCACCTTTACCAAGGCACCCAACGTCGTGGTTGGCCTCACCACGATTGACGTTGACAAGTCGACCAACCCTCGCGTCAAGGCGGTCGCCTCGGCCATCACCAAGGACGGGATGACCTGGAATCTGGATGCTTGGGCTGATACCACCCTGTACAGAGCGGCAGCTTCGTACATTGCTTATGCCTAAGTAGGGGGTCAGTCAGTAGGGGAACGGAAAGGATAAAGACTATCAAGTATTTAACCCACATACACCTTGCCTGGGTACCTATCTAGGTTGATAATCAATAATTATCTCACAGTCTAGCCAAGAATCATAATCTCTTTTGTAGTTTCTTCCTTTTCATCCACCCACATGAGCGCGTCTTCTTAGGTACTGTACCTTATCTATTCAGTGAAATGTTGTAAGCCTGCATTTTTCCAAAATAAGTATCTAAAAAACAATACATCAGAGTTATTTTCCCCTCCACTTTATAAGGGTGGTGATTGAATAGAAGCGAGCTCGTGCACCCACCCCCCATTCTTTATATATGTGCATATCCACGAAAACAAGTGATTGTCCAATAGCAACAAAAGTTCCTCCTCGGCACTTTCTGGAGGAGAACCTCGTGGTCATTCTGAATTCTGATTGGAAGGCGAGTGGGGAAAACGATCTTGTCTTGGGATTTTCAAGGGTCATAGCGCGCGGACTTTGTGCATGTGCTTTCGGTTACATCACTTGGCACGCAACTCCTCTCCTCCTCTCCTTCTGTTTTCTTTCTCCTCTTATACCTCTTCATCCCACCCACATCTTACAAAAATTCAAAACTGAACTCGTAGCTGTTTATGATTTCTTGACGATAAATCACTTACGATCAAAACCACGGCGACTTCTCGACGGATTGTACCAAAGATGGCGGCCCTTTCGACCTCGAGGGAATTCACCCACACCCCCACCTCGCTAACCCTCCTCTGGCTTTTTGTCTCGCTCCCGCTGGTGGCCTGGGATTCCCTCTACGTCTTTCTCCGACCTCACTCGATGCCGGGCGGCTTCCTGCACTCCCCGATCTGGGTGCCCTACGCGCTCTACGGCAACGTCGATCACATGTACGGCCTCAAGCAGTGGGAGGCGGGCAACGGTTTCACGGCCGCCCAGAGCGCGCTGAACGTGATGGAGACGCTCATGTACGCCTACTACCTCGCGGTCTGGTGGGGCAACAAGGACGCGAACGGCGGGATCAAGGGGAGCAAAGGGGCCAAGGCGGCCCTGATGGGCTACTCGGCCGCCGTCATGACCGTCTCCAAGACGGCGCTGTACTGGCTGAATGAGTACTACTCTGGGTTCGACAATATCGGGCAAAACGATATGTGGAGTCTGTTTTTCCTCTGGATCATTCCAAAGTAAGTGTTCTACCTGTCGACATCTTTCTTATTCTCATTCTGTGCATGCATTTTTACTATATTTTTCCAAAAGACGGACTCAGTGACTGACGCCTACAATGTAGCGGCGCCTGGCTTGTTGTTCCTACTTTTGGCATGATCTTCCCTATGTGGTCTGAGATTGTCGATGGGCTCACCTTTGGACCCTCTGGTGGGAGGACGAAGAAGGAGTAAGAAAAAGGAGTCAGGCATCGCGAATGTGTAAAACGTCAAGAGGGGATAGTGCGAAGAGAAATCGTTATTAGTAGAAAACTATGTATACGGTAATGAAAAGAAAGAGAAAAGAACATATCCACAACCATTCAAAACATTCAACAACCGGCCATCCGAGCCGGCGAATTAGGTGAACAGTAATAACCACCCTGAAAAGTCTAGTAAAAATGTCCCCGTCACAACAAAGTGAAAAACAAAATCATCCCCACCCCCCCCCCCCAAGTCATCAAAAACATCAACAGATAAAACTCCCTATTGATGTCCCTCGGGAATCATTTTTGGGGACGCATTTCGTGGAATTAATTAATTAACCCAAGCGGCCGATGAGACCTTGGAGATCGACGGTGAGCAAATCTCCAACATTGCTGATGCGGTCCCGTCTATCGGTGAGGTCGACGACGAGAACATCATCGAGACCCTCGCCGAGATCAACGACGATTTCGCCAACGTCAGCGACGACACCGCCGACGAGGGTGCCGACGGCTTCGAGGACGTTCTCGAGCAGCGGCGCAAGGACCTCGTCGCGGAGATCGACGACTACTTCGCCTAGGCCCTCGAGGAGGTTCCCCAGACCATCGAGAACCCGGTCGAGAACGACGACCAGGTCGCCGAGGTCGAGATCTACGAGCAGGTCGAGGTCGAGATTCAGCAGGTCACCGAGGCCGGGGAGGAGCTCTCCGATGATGAGGTCGAGCTGGAGGTCGAGGTAGAGAATGGCGTCGGGGGAGAGGAGGTCGAGGTCGAGGTCCAAGTCGAGTCCAAGGAGCTCGCCTGCGGGGGTGGTTGTTAGTAAGTATTACCTTGAGGGTTTTAGTGACTAATTAGAGGGCGGAAGACATACCGACGATGAGATCGACCTGAGCTTGGAGATCAACGAGGCCAGGATCATTGCCGTTCGGGGTGTTTACATCCACGTCAATAACGGGGGTTCCGTTTCCGTTTCCGTTTCCGTTTCCATCAGTATAGGTTGCATCTCCAGGGGCGTTGACATCAACATCAACGACAGGAGCACCGTTGTCGTTGTTATCATTTTCGTCATCGTCGTCGTCGTTGTTGTTATTTTTGCCGTTGTTGTCGTCGTTGTCAGTGCCGGGGAGGTTCACGTCGACATCAACCATAGCCGGCTCGCCGTTGTGATTGCCGGGAAGATCAATGTCAATGACGGGCGGCACATCGACGTCTAGGATGGGTGGGAGACCGCTGTCGCCGTTGCCGTTATTGTTGTTGCCATTATCGTTGTTGTCATTGTCATTGTTGTCATTGTCGTTGTTGCCATTCCCGTTGTTGGTTCCCGGGAGGTTAACACCGACGTCAACGATAGGAGGTTCACCGTTGCCGTGTCCTGGAAGGTCAATGTCGAGAACCGGGGGAACATCGACGTTGACGATGGGTGGGAGGCCGTTGCCGTTGCCACCACCGGGCGTGTTGACGTCGACATCAACAAGAGGGGGGGTAGCGTTGTTGCCTCCATTGTTTCCATTTCCGTTGCCATTCCCATTGTTACCGTTGTTGCCAGTGCCAGTGCCGGGGACGTTCACATCGACATCAACAAAGGGGGGATTGCCGTTGTTTCCGGTGTTTCCGTTGTTGCCAGTATTCCCGTTATTGCCTGTATTTCCGTTGTTGTTGTTGTTGTTGTTACCAGTGTTGCCATTACCGCCGCCGTTGTTTCCATTGTTGTTGCCGTCGTTGTTGTTGCCATTGCCGTTATCGTCATCATCACCACCGCCCCCAACAACAGGGACATTGCTCCAATCACCAGGAAAGTGAGGGAAGCCATCACCCTCTCCGTTGGGATCACCATTCTCATCCCCTACTCCAGGGATGACCTCGTCAACATTGGGCCATTCACCCGGGAAATGGGGAAATCCCTCGTCATCTGTGTCATCCTCGCCATCCCCATTGCCATTTCCATTGTTATCAGAGCCTGTGCCGGGCAAGACCGGCAAAGCAACGCTGGGGAGCGCATTAGGAAGTGCCGAGGAAGAGAGAGCGGTGGTCGAAGCTGCAGGTGGTTGTAGGAGTCCAAGAGAAAGCGAAAGTGAGAGCAGTGGCAGAGACAGAGGGGGAAGACCGCCGCCAATCGTGGGAATGGACAAGGCGGTTGTGGAAGCAGAAGTGGAAGTCGTGCGAGAGGCCGGAACGGTGGTGGTGGTGCGAGAGGAAGAGGTGGCGGTGCGAGATGGTCCAGGAGCAACACCTCCGACCCTGGAGGAAGTTGCCGCAGCGCAAGGAGTGGTCTGGGCGGGAGGATGGCTGCCATTGTGGCGAGGCTTGACGTGCTGTGGTTGTGCCACGGCCGAGCCAATGCTGGCCACAGCCACCGCAGTGGTGAAGAACCTCATGGTGCAAAGATTAGGTATGTAGTGAAAGTTACAAGTTGAATTGGTTCAAAAGAATGACTTGAGTCGGAAAATGTGCCAAAAGAGTGACTGGGGAGCTTGATAGCTGCTTTTGATGCTGTTGAGAAGGAAAGGGGTGATTGAGAAGTAGGGATGAGTCTGTCTCTATATACTCGATGGGATGATATTGAATTCCCACGTCTCTTCCTAGGAGATGCTGCCCTTTCCCTTGTTGTCTGTTTGGTGATCCCAATAGTCTGTGCTTACAGATCGGCCCCAAAGCCAAATCTCTGTATGCATGACCAAAGGTAAGGGCGGAAGGTAAATGAGACATGTCGATATTTCAAGCACAACCCGCTTTAGCATATGTAATAATTATATTCGAGCAAAATTGCGGGATGCCAACACATTCAAAACTTTTTCGGCCTCTGCCACCCTTCTTTTTCAAGCCAAAAACTACAAGATCGCCGCGATTTCATCAACGGTCACAGACAATACGTTCAAGTTTACCGCAGAACGGCAGTATACCTCATAGCCATCAAGTGATGGTCTTGACTCTGTTCACATGTGACTCCTTTGACTCTGGTATCTGAATCTCTCCCCATTGTTTTCGTCAACTCCCATTGTCGAGCACAAACATAAAAAGGTCGCTGTCCCCTACAGCCTGAGATTGCACTGGGTCAACGCCAAGGACGCAACACATCCGGGTTGCTGGGCTCCGGGACGGGAACCGGAGAGGGTCCGATCACAGTGGGCGGGAACTAGATCCAAACATATAGCCCCTTCATGAATCAACGATATGCAAGCCACAAACGGCCGTGGGTTGGTATCCACCATTCAGCTAGAGCTCTGACCTATTTCGAGCGACGGGACGCGGGATGCTACGCGGTCTAGCTGCAGTAGCAGCAGACTATGTCGCCCTTCCATCTGCTAGCTAGCCACACTAGCGTTGATGGTGACAGCAGACATGGAGACGCCTTGCCTCTCTTGGAGGATTGGATGGGATGGGATTAGCCTGAGCACATTGTATCCCAATTCTGGCACGGGGCACTTAAATCACCATGTCTTTCGGGTAAGAGTTTCGGTCCATAGATCCAGAACATTGAAAAACCCGGTATCCACGTCATTCAGGTTTAAGTGATCGATTGATGGGTCCGATATTTTGAACGGCTGCAAGTATTGAGCTTTGACCAGCCCTGCATCTAGATAGGTTGGTTGCCGTAAGGTGAGACAACAAGAGCACCGAGCGTCCAATAACTAGTCTTTGATTCAGACAAATTACACCGAATCACTTGCAGCTTTTGGCGACCTATCATGTTTTTAAAGGAAAAAAAAAAAAAAAAAAAAAAAAAAAACCACACAGAGATTTGGCGTTTCCAACTACCTACTATGGTAATTCCGCGATGCATCTGGGCGATCGAGGAGGATTTTATTGCCTGCCGAGAAAGCCAAATAAAAAACTACAATCACTCGAGGTACCGCCACGCACCACGACGTAATCACGACATAGTCTGCTTGCACAGGGCAATCAGATTGCAATTTTTGAATTCAGAAACCAGGAGGACGGGGAGGGTGGGGGTCCGCTCGCCGTCGGGATAAAGGGATGTTTCAAGATAATAGCAAGGTCCGAGCACACGCCAGAAAATGAGAGAAAAAAAGGGGCTGATCAAGATCACAACCAATCCCTTAAAAACGCCAACTGAGCACAAGAATTTAGAACAAAGTGAATACGACTGTTTCATTACAGGATCTGATAATACCTTTGTCTTCCCACTTTTTACAGTACCTCTTTAAATACATACATGTTTCTTTAGTACAATTGTCAATAAAAGAAAATTTACACCTTCACGCTTCGCTCATCCTGCTCGCACCCGTCATTCACCTGCCTCTTCTCCTCCATAATCTCCTCTACGTTACCATCCAATCCTCTCCTCCTGCCGGGGCCCTTGGCATACTTGATTGCGAAGCCAGCAGTCTCGGCCACATCATACTCCTCCACCTTCTTCTCATCTCCAAACACCCGCAGAGCCCTGACAACAAACTTGTAGCGGCCGGTAGGGGCATAGTTGCCGTCGGCGAGCTTGCCGTCCCACGAGGACTCGAGGGTTCCGCGGGGGTTGTAGTAAACAGGGAAGCCCTCGGGCTGGCCCAGAGTCCTGGTGCCGAACACGGTCTGGGCGTTGCGAGCAGCGATGGAGCAGTTGGTCAGGGGGACAACGTCGACGCGGACGAGGGGGGATCCGAAGCCGAGCGTCACGACGAGCTTGGGAAGCTCGGTGCGGTTGCGGTAAGAGGTGTCGTTGGCGAAGCCGGCGGGGGGGATGACGAAGGTGATGTTGGCGGGGACGGGCGTGTTCATGCTGTCCTTCTGGCGAGAGAGGAGGGTCCCTTGCTTGTCGAGGACGGGCCTGGAGTGGATGGAGCCGACGACGCCAACGTAGGGGAGGGAGAGAGCCGAGCTGTCGGTGCCGTTGATGGCGATGTAGCCAGAGTAGACAGGGAGGCGGCTGCCGTCGATCTTGGGCGGGGTGGCGGTGACAGTGACAATCTTGCGCTGGCCGGCAGGGATGGTAACCTTGGCCGAATCGAACGACAGCGAGGCAAAGTCGGCGGTGAGCTCAACGCTGTCGAGGGCGATGGGCGTGCTCGAGCCGGCAGTCTGGAAGGTCCAGGCGGTGCCGGCGCCGACGTTGCTCAGAGAGTAAGTGACAGCGGTTTTGCCAGTATTGGAGATGGTGAACTGCTGCTTGGGAGTGAAGTGGTCAGTGTCGTTGAAGGAGAGGCTCGAAACGCTGAGGAGAGTAGTAGCGTGAGCGGCATCCCAAGCCTGGACAAGACCGCCACCCTGCTGCACAACGGGAGCAAGGAAGCCCGGTGAAGCGCCGTTGCGGCGGAACAGGTTGGGCTTGGCGGTAGCCGAGAGGAGGTTCTCGATGGTCTTGGGGTCCTTGGTGCCTCTGACGTTCATCATCAGGGCGTAGATGGCGGCAGCCTGGGGGCAGGCCATCGAAGTGCCGGACAAGACGGCGTAGGAGCCGGCAGCGCGGGGGTAAGTCGAGAGAATGGAGCCACCGGGGGTCGAGAACTGGGGCTTGACCTCGACTTCGTAGGTGGGACCCCAGCTGGTGAAGGAGCTGGAGAATCCGGCGCCGGCGGTGTTGTCAAAGTAGGTAAGGAACTTGGGGGCGCTGGAGGGGTTGGCCATGCTGAGAACAACCTTCTTGCCAGCTGCGAGGTCCTTTGTCCAGCTCTCGCCGGTGCCAGAAGGAACCATGGCGACGGCCTGAATGCCCTCGACAACAGCGGTGACCGAGGCGGAGCCGGCGGCGTTGTTGTAGAACATGATGTACTTGGCTCCCTTGGCGGCGGCATTTTCAGCCTTTTGCACAAAGGTGCAGGTTCCGCGGCGGATGAGCACGATGTACCCGGAGAGATCAGGAGTATCGGCGGGATAGGGGTCGCAGCCGTGAGCAGGGTCGGCGGTGTTGTAGTTGACACTCCACAGAGGGAGGCTCACACCGTCCCAGTTGGTGGGCTGGCCGCCCGTGAAGCCAAAGAAGTCCTTCTTGCCATCAACCTCGGATGAAGCGTTGGCAAGGAGCGCAGGGGTGACGATGTTATCGGTAGACGCAATGGCAGTGACCCTCTTGCCGTTGGCGGCAGTAGAGGCGTAGAAGACACCAGTAGCTCCGTCGTTACCGGCAGACACGACGCAGGGAACGCCGTTCTCGACAATGCGCGAGACCACGGCGGCCCAGGGGTCCTCGCTCCAGCCGGAAGCGCCACCGATGGAAGCAGTGATGATGTCACTTCCGGCCTCGTAGGCCATGTTGTAAGCGGCGATCAGAATGTCGTTTCCGACGTCTCCCTCGCAGCCGAAAACACGGAACCCACCCAGCTCAACACCGGTAGCAGACCCGAGAATTCCAAAGGGGTTGTTGGCCTGCGCGGCGATGATGCCAGCAACGTGCGTGCCGTGGCCGTTGCAGTCCATGGGGTCGTCATCGGGAACGGGCGTGCTGGTGCCTCCGCTGAAGTTATCTCCGACAAGATCTGCGCCGTACGAGACCAAGCAGCCGGGTCCGAAGCAGCCACCAAGGGCCGGGTGTTTCCAGTCGATCTGGGAGGGGCCTGCGTCAGCGATGCGTCTATGCTCCGCAACTATATGCGGCTACTTACACCAGTGTCGATAACGCCAATCTTGATGCCATTGCCCGTGATGCCGGCATCCCTGAACTTGTTGACCTGGGTCATCAGGTGCGTCGAAAAGGTGTCTTTGCCACCACCCTCCTGGCGCTTCACGAACTCGAGGGCGGCATCGCCAGTCGAGAGAACCGTATGTTGCGGGGACGGGTAGCGGCGGACCGGGTAGACGCGCTTGACGGTTGGCATCTTCGCGACCTTGGCGGCCTGCTCTTCGGCATTCTTGGTGTCCTTGAACTGGATGGATGCGCCCTTGAACAGCTTGAAGCGCAGATCTTTGCGCAGGGCCACCTTTCCCGGGCCGAGCTTGTTCACAAACGCCTTGGTATCCTGGTTGAAGTGCGTTAGGGAAGAAAGATCTCCAGGCATGTCTCGGACGACCGCGTTTCATCCGGGCCCTGACTCACCTGATCGTTCTCATACTCGACAATGTATGCGCCGGGAACAATGGGAGGCGTGTTCTGCTTGACGGCTTGCGAGACCGTCGCGACCGCAAGGAGCACGGTCGCCAAATCTAAGCGGACCATGATGAGGGGAGGATAGCGAGCGACTCGGACCGGCTGGGCAGGGAGTGAATGAAAGGATGGCTCTCGGAGAGGCTACCAACCTGCGTCACAGCTAGGACACCGGGGCGTGAGGAGGTCAGTTGAGAATCCGGACGCGCCGTGGCATCTATTATATATATATGTGTATCTAGGCGCATGGCTGGGACGAGGGTCTCACCTTGGAGCTTCTCCAAAGTCGCAAGCTCGCTTGCCACCCCTGGCATCCCCCCAGGACACATGGTCAGGACCGTCCAGCTGAGGTTGCGGCCGAATTTACCCAGAGGCTTATCGACCAAACAATTGGGCGACCCCATTGGGCAGTTCGAGATTGATCGGTATCCGGGACCAGGGGGTAGGCAAAAAGAAGTTGGGTTACACCGTCTTGTCTTGGTAAGGCAGGTAAAGAGAGGGCATGGAAGGGCCAGTGAGGGGCCGGTTTTTTTTTTTTTTTTTGGCAACCTGAGGAATGCAACCTCGATTGGGGCCTCGGGAGCATCTGAACAGGCGCGGTCTCGATTAATTTGGAGAAGGGGGCATTGATTTTCGCCATCCGGATTAACTATCTATCTGCCAGCGTAGAAGGGGTGGATCTTTCCGTGTCGTCCGCATTGGGCGCATTTGGAACCGTCCGACGCGCATTGTTTTGTTCCCAGGTTCCAGCTCTGGATGGTCGCGATGCGGCAAGCTGCTATCTTTGGAGGCACCCTTGGCGCGCGCGCATTGGGGGGGGGTTCGGTTCATCATGGACGTTGAAATTGAGATCGATCGCAGAGCGGCCACTATGACTTGGCTTCTCACAGGGGCGGCTTTGGCTTGTGGCGGCGCGGTGGCGAGCAGCGATTGCAACACTTTCGGGGAATTGGAGCTAGCGGGAGGGTATCGGGATGGTAGCGGATGCACCCCTGTCAGCTTGGCTGGGACCTCGATGTCCATTGCCCACCGTGGATGACCCAGATCTGGGGCGCACTGCGGATGTCATCCTCCGGATCAGCGTAGTATACGCAGCAGGAACAGAGAGTCGAGGCTGCAAAGAACATGTGTTCAGCGGACCATGTCCTCTCGGATTTCCAATCGCACTGTGGTGGGGGAGAGACTTCCATGGGCCTGCCCGCGCGGGGTGGTCAGAACAAAACGATGGCCGGGTGTTCCTGCAGATGGAAGGACGTTTGCCATTTGATACCCCGCAATGCCCCGCACGACCCGCTTGCAGGGGGCCACACGACCGCATTGCTCGGCGAACCACACTGGGCCAGGAAGGTGAAGTGCCCCGAGTGCATCTCTGGCGCGCCCATTTGACGATCCGTGGTCGCCAGCTTCCGAACTGGGCCTTGCAATTTACTGGCCAGAGCAATCACCATGCCGGGCGCCCTTTGCCTCTCCTCCTGCCCAGTTGAGAAATGGCTCATCACTATATCCTCACGCGAGATACCCTGTCCTGCCATTGCCATCAAGGACCTCGGATTCTTTTCTCCCTTGTGTCTGTTGTTGGCGGAGAGTTCCATCTTGGCCTCGGAAAGTCGGACTTGCGAGAAGCTGAATAGATTTGCTTTTTCCCCTTGTCGCAGTAGTATCGACGTGTCACGAGTGACAGGTCGCATTATCGCAACCTCGAGCCAGTCTCGTCGTGAAGTTGCAGCAATGGATCGTCGCGCATTCTGATTGCTGATTTGTGGCCGCTGGTGTGCGCTTCCTATCTCGGCATGGCGGCGACAGAAAAGATGGTGTGGATGTGCCGAAAACAGAACGCGACGGTTAATTGCTATCCGCCCTGAGTAAATTGGTGCTGTAATTCTATTGCCGATCAGCGTGCCGCTTCAGAACCCTGGGGCTGTTACGGGTTAATAATGAGCTTAAGTTGATCTGACCAACATATAAAGCGCCGTATGCATAAAGGGATCCTGCGAGGGTTTCGCTATGGATGCGCTGCCGAGACTCCGATTTGATGAAGTTCTCGATATGACGACATGTTTGAGCCTGAAAAGCCGATGAGATACGTGGGGAGTTAATTGGGTAGGCTATGCAGCTTACTGGGAAACCCCAGATTTAAACCCTCCGAAAATCTGACCAGCGGGCATTGAGGTCAATGCACACAGAGTTAAAACAGCCTCTCTTAATAAGAGCCGAAAGGATTCTCACCGTTGAACCGGAGGATATGGCCCCACTCCGCCTCCGGCTTCACGGATGTCGGGGCTTACGGAGCTAGGAAACCACCACCAATCATGTGCCGTTCAATTCCAACCTTTTTCACCATTCGGGATTTACTCAAACTGGCTTGTCCAGATAATTTTTTTTTTTGGGTCACCAGCGAGACCAATTCATCACCAAAAATTGAAATGTAAGGCTACCTACCCAGCCGCTCCCGCGAGAGACACGTCGATAACTTGGCTGATCGTAATTCCCCTTCAATTTAGAGCAGCTCCATCTTGGAAATGATTTGCCGATCTTGTCTCCGCACCCGCCTCGCGCAGAGGCTGCTGCGAGCCGCCCCGAAACGCCCGCTCTCTTCGACAACCACAAGACTCCAACTGCAACAGGCGGCATATTCTCTGCTCCCCCGGGAACCATTGTTGCAGCCCGCAACACGCCGCTATCTCTCGACGACCTCCTCAGTCTTGTCCCCTGCGCAACCCCAAGACTCCCCGAGCGCGGCCTCACCCCAAAAGCCGGCAGACCTCACGGAGGGGGAAGCGCAGGTTTGGGACATTTTGATGGCCGAGTTCGCACCCACCCAGCTTATAGTCCAAGACATCTCTGGCGGCTGCGGGTCCATGTACGGCATCGACATCAGCTCGGAAAAGTTTCGCGGCCTCGGCATGCTCAAGCAGCAGAGGCTGGTTAACGCCGCGCTCGGCGATCTGGTCAAGGAGTGGCATGGTGTACAGCTCAAGACGAGGGCACCATAGCTGCAACATGCGAGGGGAAGAGGAATCAAGAGAGAGAGAAAAAAGATAATAATACGATAGATACCCCAACAATTGAACTTTTTTGAGGGAGTGGAAAAAGGATGTTTCAGACCAAACAGGGAAGGTGGTATGTACCTTGGGTACAGTACCTTTCTGCATCGCGTAGGTCCCAGCACAGCCGAGATCGACGATGTGCACTATTTAATTCACTACTGCAGCAAAGTTTATGCGTTGCTCCTCGAGAGCTTCCAGAAGAGAGAAAACAGTGAAAATGGCTGGCAATGCAAATATATCACATGTCACTTGAGGCTCTGAGGCTCTTCCATGCTTGGGAGGTGGGATGGCACTGATATCTCCGCTGCTGCCGGCCCTGTGGTGTCACCGAACCATATCCAACCTCGTGGCGAGGTAGCGTTGCTGCTTTAAGGTCTCATCGTGATGATGTTCGACACACCTTGGCTGCTGGCATGTATGTAATAGTATGCCCCAGCCATCCCCAACTCAGGTAATACTAATGTCATTATTCCGCTGTTGTCCTCCGAGGGGGGTTATCTGAAGCGGTTGTACCAACTCAAGGCCGCATATTGTAATACCCAACCTAAAATAGAAACTTGCTTGACGTAGCTTCCCTTTTTTTGGTGTACGTATGATAACATGGACTGTACCTCATGCTATAGCTCCCCGAAAACCTCAATGTTACTGTCTCACTACCCACACCGATTCTCACGCTGCTGTAAGGGGGTAGCACACGATATCCATACATCCATACGCACGTGGCATCCTTCCGTCTTATTCTCTACTCAACACAAGAAGAGCTTCTATAATTTCTCCATCACCCTTCGTTTCCTTACCAGATTAGGTAATCCAAGATAAATACCAAAAAAAAAAAAAAAAAAAAAAAAAAAAAAAAAACCAGAAAATAATAAAAAAAAAAAATTTCAAAAAAATTAAAAAAAAAAAAAAAAAAAAAAAAAAAAAAACCAAAAAAAAAAAAAAAAAAAAAAGACAAA